>JBCAUI010286743.1:0-15719 GCA_038406195.1 Haplosyllis anthogorgicola
TAAGCATATCCAGTACAGGATAAGCTGATTCTACTTTGAATTTGGTTCATTTCATTACTTTTTGCCAAATGCCAATGGGTTCAGTTTAATTTGCCACATGGATAATATTCCTACACCAATGGTGAGGGGTATATCCCAGGGGATTTCTGAACAAGGAATACTGTTTGCGTTCATTCTAAAACACATTGTGGTCAATGTGACCAAGTTCCAAATTGTGTAAATTGGCTTTGCATGTTCAAAATCAGTCTCAAATGTCTTAAATATGCTAGTAATTTTGTGTTCAGCCCATATTCCATGCCAAATTGCATGTAATATCCAAATAAATTGTGTTCATCTTCTTTTATGCTGTCTGGAACAGTACAGTTTCAGCCAAATGTCTGTTGCATCTAAGTTCTTATGCCTATTTTATTTTGTATCTTTGGCAGAGTAATTCATGTCATATCTGCCCCAGCTGTTTCACCTACTTCGCTTATGCCATATTTGTTCTACAGATCGTTACCAGAGTATTATGGAACTGTTTCAAGGGATAAATAAACGCTACAGAATTAACTTTAAGCTTTCACTTGCTCTGTGCATTCACTTCGCCCCATTACCGATTGCTGCTATTCGACATTATCTACACTACAAGACTTAGGCTGGACAAAGAACAATGAAAAATCACAACTGACTCCCCAAAAGTCTGCGACATTCATCAATTACACAGTGCACTCGACGGGAACTAATGGTCCATGGCTCCAGGTCCTGCCTGGGTAGGTGAGAAAGCTAAAAAGTCAACTGCGATCTTTAATTCTACAAAAGTCACGTGCAGTCCGTCATCCAGCAAAAGTTGCGGGGCAGTGCATCGCCATGTTAAAAGCAGTGGACCCTGCAAAGCTACTTCTTAGAAATGTGTACAGGGCCATCGAAACAAAAAGTAACTGGTCTTCAAACATTGTGATTGATGGTACACTCCTCCCCGGTTATATCGATAAATTTGGCAACATAAAATTGTATCGATATAAGCGGGATATCGATATAAGCAGAACAGATATCTATATACACTCCTCCCCGGATATATCGATATTGCTTATATCGATATCCCGCTTATATTGATACAATCTTTTGCAGTCAGTCAAATTAAAATATGTAGATATTTGTTCCGCTTTTTCGATATCCCGCTTATATCGATGTAATTTTTCCGCACCAAAAATATCGATATATCCGGGGACGAGTGTATTTTAATTTGTCTGACTGCAAGAGATTGTATCGATATAAGCGATATCGATATATCCGGGGAGGAGTGTAATTATTTTTTATCAATTTTACAAGTAGTTTTAATACAAAGTCAAGATCACATTTAAAGTGTTCTTTGTGATACAAACTTTGTAATTCTTTTTCAGAATCAAAGGTGATGAAATGGATTAATCACAATCAAACTTTGTAAGACTCGCTCAAAAGCCGATATGGATAGTGACAATTCCAGAGGTAAGACAATTTTCCATCGTGACCGTGATGCAGAAAGTGCGTTGTAAAAATCATTGATTGATGCGTAAAACGTGTGTCACTGACACATGTATCGAGACAGATACTCAGCCTGAGATTTCTGCCTAAAATGTTCAACTTCTTCATTTGCTTCATTTATAAAAAAAAAAGGATGTATTACGTCAAATTCTTGTTGCAATATTTCTTTGAACCAGAAGTCATATATTTTAGTTTTTTTCCAGTTTTCTCAAAACGGTATATTTTGTATTGAAAATTAACTGTGAGTATTTCATTCAAACAAGTCTGCGGACTTTTATAGTAAATTTTCTGCTTGAGACAAGGTTAGTTAGCGGAATGCTAATTTCAAAAGTTATCTCTTGCCAAATAAGCGTTTAACTTAAACAATTTGCTACACTTAAATTAAATACATGGAGGAGAACTTGCAAATGATTTCTGAGAAATTTGTTGAACTTATTTTGCTGAATGCAAGAGACGAGCAGACATCAACAGGTTGCAATCCTACCCCAAACAAAACTTTCGGAGGAAATGTGTGAAATTTTACAAAATCTGGCCCAGAAAAGACAGATTTCTTTACAAAGGAATGAAATCAGCGTGAAATCACGAGGCTGAAAGGAAATCTAGACCATGTAATTTGAATTAAACAGGCAGCTGCTGAATTTACAAAAGAAAGGCAACGCCATTTTGGACTGCTCTTGTTCTGCCAAATTAGCTTAAGTGGCAGATGCTACTAAATGTCATTCAAATACTGATGATTATTTAATTACAACTGATTTTCTTGTTGATTTTTTGTTAACAGCGCTAAACTTTGTCAGCCATGCAATAGTGTTTTCAAACTATTTAGAAATATCGCAGAGAAAAGATTGATTACATAACAGAAGCTTCTCTTCCGAATGCAGTGTTGTCTCATTTGTCTCATAATATGTAGTCACTAAGCGTTGGAAGAGGTGTAATCTGCAATTTCATTTGGTTGCAGTCAATTACATTTAGAATCGTCCGTAGCTTGGCCTTCAGAATGGAAAGCAGCAGTGGAACGCTTATGAATAGGCAGATTAAGATTAAAAATTTTGTAGATACGGTTAGAAAAGGTTTGGCTGGACTGTTTGAGGTATGGTTGAGTTATAGTTGATTGGTTTTGAGTAGTTGATATATATGTATTTATATCATAAACAACAGCCAATAATACATCATTCTCTGTGACAGAAAGATTTAACGTTTATAATTTTCAAATGTAACCTGCCATGTCACCTAATCAACTCACCACAGAAATTCACATTATCTCCGTATGAATGTTAAGGTAATTTGCCACCCTGTTGACTGTAAGCAACTTGTACTAAGGAGCATTTCATCGCTTTTCATCGCAAAACATCGCCTCGGGCCTTAAAGCTGAAATACTGTAAGGTATACTTCTGATAATTTAGTTACATGTTACAAATATATTTTTCCAAATATGGTATTTGATAGATTTACGAAGAAAATAGCCAATTATAAAAATACATCAGGGGGAACTCTGCAAACAAGTTTTATTACAGCTTTAAAACTAAATTTTATTTGTGGGTTTTGATTTTACACCACATTCAAAAAATTAAATTTTATTTGCAAGAAAGAGTACAATAAAAACCTTCGGAAAACTTCAGCTGGTTCGCATTCACAGGGTGGTGAAACAAACCCAATCGAAAGTTTTAATAGCACAGGTATTTATTAATTTCTCTAAAAGTATTGCATTGAGAAATGAGGTAAATAGCTATTACGGTAATAAATTTATTTGATTAGGCGTTGTTTAGTTGCCATTTAATATCTGTACCAAATCTTTGGAGATAGCTATTCACCTTATATATCAATGCAATACTCTAAGAAAAATCAATAAATATCTGTGGTATTAAAACTTTCGATTGGGTCCGTTTCACCACCCTGATTCAGGCCATGAAAATCGCCTCAATTTATGAACAATTGAATTTCACAAAAAGACTGCGTGAATTTTATTGTTTCAAAATAAAGTGAAATGGGATGAGCAGACATTTCATTCTGTCTCTGATTCGAAATGTATGGTTTCACAAATAAATTTAAAATAATAAGAAGAAAAGAAAATAGTCATATATCTTTTTACAACCATTCATAAAAATACAGACAACGAAAAGAAAAATCCCATCTGAAGCCGACTGCTTGAGTTTTCGTCACAAATTCTTTTCCCTTGGTATCTGGGTTTCAACCGTATCATCGCTCTCAAAGCATGCCACGGAACTTCATAAGCCAGATTTTTGTGCTTTATGTAGCCGAGGAAATCGGTTACATTTTATGGCTTCGCAGTTAAAATAACATTCTGTTAAAACCTAATGAAGTGAAAGCTTCGCAAGTTCAAATATGGTCGAACAGCAGGCGTGGACTCCCGACACAGGAATGGTCAAGCCATTTGATTATATGTTTTGCTTTCAAGAAAAAGAATAAATTCTAAAGGAGACATGAAAGTAGTCAGATAAGATAAATTATACAGAAATAAACGTGTAATTTTATTGTTTTGTTTGTTTAATAACTGTAGACCAAAATCTTTCTGCGAAAGAAATCTGAAAGTGGTAAATGGCGTTTTGAGAATTATATTTGAACCATAAGTTACATATTTAAACATAATCTTGCACTATCCTGTACTGTTTCATGACATGGGGATTAAATTTTATAAACAAAGAGAAATTGCTAAGAAGTAGATTTTTTCACCACGAAATTGTATGAAGGACAATACGTGTAAACATTGTCCAATGAAATTCACATAAAAACACAATAAAATTTGAAATCTAAATCCTGGTTGTTATTTACTGACAAATATTTTAGGAAATATATATTTAAAGATTTTAAAAAAAAACACCATTGGACTTTATTACTGACGGGTTACAAAATGGTTAGACCCGACTTTAAAATTTAAAGGTCTACACTTTCAACTGAGCAAAATAAATTGCTCATTCAGTTTGCTCAGTCATTGAACATAATAGAAGGTGTTGAAATGTTGGCAAAAGTCAATTGCTTTTCAATTGGTCAATTTAACAGGGTCAGTGAATGAATGGGTATCACCCTTTAGAAAATTTCAATGACTGCTCACATTGAAATGTGAAATTTACACTTGAAAAGATAGTTCTTGAATGAAGAAAACTTTTGAAGCTTCCTTCGGGTATACATGTAATTTGTTTTCTCAACTTTAATTCTGATCAGCAATACAAAATATTTCGGCATTCGTTTCGTTATATTGCAACTGGTTCATACCATTTAACCAGAATTTAAATATTCATATACAATTAAAATAATTTCATCGCGTTCCTTATGGATCCCGATGCTTAGACTCCTTTTCATTTCTATGTCTCTCATGGAAAAGTATTTTTATGGGGAAGGTAACGTTAGTAATCGTTCGTGTATGTGCGTGTTTAATTCCATTGTTATTTTTATGGACTCAACGTTATGATGTCTGGAATAATTTATTGTCATGAATGTTGCCAGGTAAAAATTAAAATGAGTTAAACATTTCTACTAATTATAAACTAGACTCCAAAAAAGACTTTTTAAAGCATGACTCACGTAGTACAACACACAAGTGACCAAATACGCAAAAAAGGGGAAGCATCCTCATAAAAGTTGCATTGCTATTAGTTTTCCTACGATTTACCCTACTTAGGGTAAACTTCCGAAGATTGTTAATGACCTTTAAGAAAAAGAATTCAAATTTCGTTTTGCCCTGACCATTTTCATCAGATCATTAATTTTCCACCTTTCTGATTTTAACATAGAGATATTCCTGATAAGGTAAAAACCTTCATTTAATGCTGACAATTGGTAATGTTTATCACATTTGTAATTACATCATTGACTTTCAAGTGTCCATCATTACCAGAGGAGTGGTCATTGTTTACATCTGGGAGAAAGTATTTTACTTTTATCCGCGGTGAACGATCAGTCATTTCGTGACAACAGGAATTCCTGCCGAGAATAAGAAAGAATAGTGTGAATTTCTGTCGAGTTAAAATCAACATAATTCTATGAGACGTAAGAGTGAATTTAAAGTTTAAATTATTACAATTTTTACAATGTATTTAAATGAAAATTGAGTGAAACTTAAATGAAAATATACAGTATACTTGCCTCTACAGGACTTATAAAAAACGCATCAAATTTCAATGCCAAAGTGCCAAAAGAGTGATGTAATATTGTTAGAACTGTGTCTCGCTTTTAGTTTGTTTGTCTGTACGTCGATTGCCCTGTATATTTTTAAATATCTTATTATAATGATTGTGTGCATCCTAATTTCGTATGTTTTTCAGACATTAAACAAAGTACGCTCAATTTCCCTCTTCAACAATGACGGATCCTTTAGATTGATGTATTGTTCAATGATTAGTAAAATCGGACGGACATTTTGCACTGATCCTGCAGTGATTAGCAATTTGTCAGCGCCATTATTGCCGTCTATGGCGACATTATTGGCAGTCAAGAGTGTTCCACTAAAGTGACTGTTCTAACTGCAGTGTCGCCCGCACATTTATAATCAGAGGCATACAATAAGTAAGTAAGACGTTTTTTGGAAGAAAAAAATTATGCTTACACTACAAATTATCAGTATAACATTTCTATACTGTTATTTTGGTTCTCTTGAGGTTTCAAGTATGTTTCAATATATTAAATCTAATTGAATTCCTTTTTGATTTAAAAGATAATAAGATGTGAACCAATTGAATACTATACGGAATAGTGCCTATTCACAACCAACCAATAAAAATTTAATTAATTTATCTTCCTAATATTGTAATAAAGGATTTAATTCTGGTGTACACATCATTACGACTGAGCGCACCAAAATTCTACACATGTGTACAGTGAAATTATACGCGGTCTGGTCATTTACATGTATTGAGCATTTCAAAATACATAATTTCCACCCGCTTTGATTGAACTAACAATGCACTAATATGCGTATTAACCCAATAGCTAAAGGCGCTCTTCATGAAAGTGTTTCCTAGGTGAAGCAAATAGGAATTGCATATATTGCAATGATGTTCGCAGCTCTTCTCTCCAAATGGAATTTTCTATTTGGTTCTGATGCTAATTCCATGTAATAAAATCCGCTGAGTTCCTGTTACAATAGTCCTCAAGATTTCCACTTATTGAAATGGACTCTGAATCTCTCTAGTCCCCAAGTGTTGTATTTTTGTTTTGTTTGACAATCTTTTTGAATCGCCCAATTTTGTTTGGGTTAAAATGTTTAAGTTTATCAGAAATTTATCTTTGTGTATTTGCATGTTAAGATTAGTTTTACAAGTGAAATCAAAATTATATTTACATCTACAAAAAGACAGCGTACATGCAAATCATGTGACAGTAAACTCATTGACGGACACTCTTCTTTACGGCCGCTCCTGGTTTACCGCCATGTTGGCTCCAAATATTTTCTTCAAAACTGTAGCAAAGTGTAGTCCTCATTTACGGCCAATTTTAACGGGCAAAAATGGTGGCCGTAAACACGCATTGATTATCTTTACTTCGGCACTAGAAACAAAAAAGTATACTGCAGGGAGCAATTTTTAGTCTCGGTTTGTCTCAGTTCATTTTTTGAAAATTAGAAGATCTATTTTGCAGTCCACTGTGGGTAAATCGCAGGGGTAACAAATTAGTCGTCACTGCAGGATCAGTTGTCATGTCCATCTGATTTCATCATTCATTACACACGACATTAATTAAACACTTATCACTTCAAAGTTAATGAGCTGTTAATTAGATTGACAAGAATGATTGCGGTGACAATTGATTGCTTCTGCAGGAAACGAAGAACACCGGGTAGTTGCGTTCTTTAAAAATGATTCAATAAATTGAATTAAGGACTATACTACACAAAGTGCTTTTCTTTTATAAAAAATAAAAAACTGCATAAAACTGTATTAATTTATTTTGGGCTACTTATAATGTTAGACAGACTTTTTCAAGTCAGCTTTACTATTTTCATTTTTCTGCTCAGGCCATATTTTTCATACTGTGCAATTTTGTTCATGAAGGGGGATCCATAGAAGATCAACTCCTTAGAAATTAAGCATTCAGGCTGCCTCTTTTTCTTTTCTTTTTTATCAAAATCTATAAAAGTATCTTTGATTCTCACAAATTCTCAAGAGACCATTGTTCACAGTAGTGATGTTTCAGTTTTAACAGATCATATTTTAGGAACATTTCTTCTTCCTTGAAAAATTGCATTCGTTGCATTGTTGGATTCCATGTGGAAGCAAGTCCAGACCTACAGCCCTACAGATTTCTTCATTTTGGTGCAGTACTTGTTGATTTCTCTTCCTTTTGAAGATTTTCTGAGAAAGCACTCATTTAGAAGAAATACTTGATCAAGGCGAGGTGGAGAACAGTTGGCAAAATTTTCGAAAATATAACAATGCTCTAACATTGATTTGTGTCACTGGGTCAGACTTCGCTTTCGCTTTTGCCAGTTGTCTTTGTTTTTGGGGGGTTTTTTGCTTTGTTTGTTTTTTGGGGTTTTTTTTGTTCTTAGTATTGTTTTTTTAGGTTAGTCCACAAGAAAAACGGTTTTCGTCTCTCCTAAACTGCCTCCTCATTTCACAAAGGAGATTTATCGTTACGGAAATAAATTATTTTTCAAAGTAGAATGACGCTAGTTTAAGGAAACGATGTCTCATCAATCATCTTCGACTTAATTTAGAATTTTATAACCAACTACAAAGATCTTCCGAGAGTTCGTTTCTTTACGGTTGAAGAAAATTTATATTCTTCTTCTTTAACCAGAAGATTTTATTGAAGTTTACAAATTATGCCAGGATTAATTAAATGTCTTGCCCTTTGGGCCAATTTCAAAAGCTCTTCTTTGCATAAATTTAGCCATCTTTGGGCCCTAAATGTGTGTGAAATTGCCATTTGCCGCACGTGCATGTGATTAAAAGCACTAAAAGTTGATGTTTTTATTCATTTTCCTTTTCAAACAAAACGGAAGTTGTCATTCATCACTTCTTTTAGCGGCAACCAGTGACAACCCAACAAAAGGGAAATCACTAATATCTAGCAAACGATGCTCTTTTTCATTTTACACACCACTGAGCAATTTGCAAGGTGCGCATATAATGAAAGTCGACTTTCTATACGGCCAACTGTGGTATTGCTCAGACTGTAAGAGGTAATGCGGGCTGAGGTGAACTTGTACTCAAATTAATTTTCCGAGACAAGACAATAGATGTTAGTTTACTGGGGAAAAGAGATCTGAACAATTCTAACAATTAAGTTTGACTTTGAACCCCACTTGCATGAGGGCATGAAGCTTTACAAAATGTAGTTGGTTTGTGTAACCAATTTTATTCTATGCACGGGAAAAGCTTTGTCAAATTAAATAGAGGATATTTGTCGTCTTGATTTGTTTATAAGGAGCAGATTTAGCATTCGTTTTCATTCAGCATTTCCTTGACGTTTACTTGACCAAGTTTATGTATTTTGATTTCACCTATTTTTTTTCACATCAAAAAGTAATGAAACCTTTAAAGCATTAACGTGCATAAATCTCCTTCGCCATAGTTTAGTTGTTACAAACGTTAGAAATATCTATCTTTAGGTTCGGTCCCGAGTTACTAATATTTTTAAATATCGGATCAAGAAAGTACCCGCGTGTGTTCACAGCATACATACATATTAGTTGTAAGTACTATGGGAGAGAAAATTTCCCATTTGCGCAGTTAATTTTCCCTTTAATTATCATCAATTAACGTCATAATTTCCTCCTGTAATTATCTATGTGAATTGCATTTTCAAAGATTTTATAGTTTAGATTTTATAGTTTTTTACTTGTCACCGATTCAGATGGATTCCCTGACATCAACTTTAAATAACATTCCCTTGTTTAGTACTTTTTCGACTATGGAGAACTGGAAACGTTTTTGATTAAAAATGATAATATCAAACAAATACGGCAGGTTTCAATATACTATACTCTTGAAATTTTGAGTACTCTCAAGGATTCTTTAAGCAGTATTCTGGGAGTTCATTAATGCTTAATGGATGTTATCTTCATAAATTCAACAGGTTTCAAGTTGTTTTACAAGCTTTGTAGCTGCACCTCGGAGAGCAAAGCAAACTGAAATATTTACAAAACACTTTATTCAATTCCAAATTCAATCTGCTTTGCGGCTACTTTGCATTTGACTTCAAATAATAGTCCTTTAATGGATGCAGTGGAGCATTCTTTAATGACCATCCTTTCCCAGCATCCCAGTAGTTGCTAGGTTGGCACGTGTGCCACGAGACCTCATTTGCATATGAATAATTTATGCAGCCAAGGAAACTGGGAACCAACCAAAAGAATGTTCATCTAATTTAGAGGACACACTGTCTCTGCAAATCAAATCCCTTCACTTTTCTTTGGTCCAAGCCCATCATACAGCTTTGAAAGTTTGTATCCACCGGGGTAACTCAGTTGTCTGAGAAATCTTGGATACCGCAAGACCGTACACGGAATTTGCGAATCGTTTGTAGTGAATTTTCTTCATGCTGCTAAGATAAAAGTGAAAGTATCTTGGATGTTCTTTTAAGCTGCTCACCAGATAGAAAACACAATATTTAATGTGCTTTTGCAGACCTTTACAAGCAAAAGTAGCAAACAAAAAGGACACTTTTGCCGTCATTGGTGGTCGGGACCAAGGTGGTCCTTCTTTATTCCACAGGAAGAGCAAATCTAATTTGTAACAAGAACTGTGTGCCTAGCACGAGACAGCCTTGTGCCATTGTTGTACCTGACTTTTTGTTCATTTCGACCACAACAATAGTGTAATTAAGCAATCAACAGTTACAAGGGGATCTCTGCAGGGGATTCCTCAGACTCCTGCAGGGTCACCTGCAAGTTACAATTGTCTTACGTCGCAGCAGGGAACCTACTCCAAACCTGCAGGCTGTTTTCCTGTGTTTGCAGTGATGTTTGGTCATTGTGTTTGTTACTTTGAGTTGTATTAAAGAAGTCTCTATTGCCTTTGGGGAATACACAGAGAAAGACTGTCTGGCTGCAAGTGGACATCGTTCTATTTAAAGTATGGATTTGACAACTACTAATCTGCCATTGGAATAAACAAATTGTTTTGGCGTTTCCTTAAAAACTGTGTACCGCAAAGATTAAGTCACTTTAGTAACAGTGAAGTTTCAAGAGAACAAAAATCACTTCAAATTCAGGATTATTAATTTGAAACTACCCGTGAAGACTGAATGAAGAGAACATGTAACAGTAGTTTGTGAACTCATGTGGCATCTTAAAGCACTTTCTGAGAATTTTGTACAATTGTTATTACGAAAGGATATTTGTGCATGTGACAACTATGACTTCAACAGGTAAGAAAATTAGGCACTTGACGTTTTCGCATCGATAAGGCATAGCTGTCTTTCATGTTTCGCTGAACAGTATTTCTTATTCACGCGGAGGCTTGGAAATTTCAGTTTGACTTTTATGCCAAATGAAACTTGATATCAACTTTTTAAAGTATATTTTGCGTTCGCAAACCTGAAATTGTCACAGTGGCATTTTTTTGTTTTAAAGTAAAAAACATTAGGACGCACTATAACCGTGAGGAGCTAATTTTTTTTTTAACTAGATAATTGATGAGTTGGTGATGAAGGAGAGCATTTTGAAGATTCAGATGTTTACATAAATACGTATCTATGAAAGCACATTTACATAAGTTGCAAGAATTTTTCCATAAAAGGATTAACTTCGTAAAGAACTGAATTGACTTTAGGCTAGTGCGCAAGTTGACTTATCGTTATTGCGCAAGAACAACTCATTGGCAGATCTAAGGGCGTGCGCCGCTGGTGCGCGCCTCCTCCATCGCCCCAAATTTCTTTCATTTTCATAGGGTTTTGAAGGAAAATATTTAAAGTCACCTGCAGGCGCCTCGACGCCCCTTCCAAACAGTAATCCTGGATCCACCGCTGCAACTTATCATCATTGTATGACTATAAACTACACAAATCTGTATCTTTCTCTTGCAGAAGACTGGCTGGAAGAGTGTCTGGATGGCAGAACGACTCTCGTCTCAGACAGAACGAACATGACGACAATCACCAACCTGGGTAAGTTCAATACATAATCTTACTCGCACAAAGCGACACATTTTTACACCAGTCAAACGTTTAAACGTTTCAGCTCCTGAAATTCCAATCACTTTGGAAACGCACAGAACAAAAGCATGATCAAAAGCTTTAAATGCTTTATTGTTTCAAAACTGATAGGAATTTCAGCCCCTCTTTGCGTCCCAGGTTATTTTTATCTTCGAGAACAGTGAGTTATGCAATTGTCGGTGTGACTTAAGAAATAAATCTTCCTACATTTTCGCCTATCAAATGCTTGTCAAGGCCTCACAACGTTGAAACATATCCATTCGTTGTTTCTGTACAACAAACACTTAAAGCCGCAATTATCTGGAATTTGAATCGCAAGACCGATTGATGCAAACGGAGATCATTGTCGAGAGGCGGTCTTGTCACGGTCTTGCAGAATTGGCAGGGTAAATTCTCTGCAAAGACCGACAGTCTGAGGGAATTATTTAATTCAGACCTCTCTAGTTCATTACCCAAATTTGCACCGTTGTTTTAATGGAAACCTCGATATAAATTAAACTTGTATTATGCAAGGGCAAACTCTTAATAAAAGGGATGCTTCATTTTATTTATTATTATTTAATTATTTTAATTGCTAAACCTTACTTTTTATCATTTATCAAAAAAAAAGTTTATTTCTGTGAATTATTTTTCAGTAAAGGTGTTTTGAATAATTGCCAATTATTTAATTTTTATTCAATTTAATTTTTATTTCGATTAACTACGGTAGATATACAATCAACCCCGCTTATTACGATTCAAGCTTCTTCGATTTTTCCATTTCTTTGATTATATGTTTACTCTTTTAAAGTTTTGCACTCTGATGCATTACAATTCAGTTAGTTCGATTATTCAGCTGCTTCGATTAAATTTCGTGCGATCAAGCAAATTGAAGCAACAGAGAATGACTGTACACATAGGGAATTTATGACAACTTATTCTTTACTCGCCATCTCAATTATACCTGCATTAATTGCATGATTAAATTCACGTCCAATATGAATGTTTAGGAAAATTATGATGTATTACCAATTACAGTCATAATTGGAGACAGACATTTGGGAACTTTCCAGTATAACAGAAGTACTTTCTTTGAAACCTGTCAGTTAAAGAGTAGAATGTCATTCAGACAATACAAATCATCTTAAAGTTAAGTACACTACTAAAATCGACCACGACACTCTCTTCCCGAATCCAACGCGCTTTTACGGTACAAGAAAATACAGAAAAACAATAGTGACCACTAAAGTAGAAAAATCGTAATTTTGACGTTGAAACAGAAAAAGGGATAGGAGAGTGGTTGTGAACTGTTACCTAGCATGCAAGACACCCATTTACAAAAATTGCAATGTAAACAGGGTGTATGAGAAGACCCCTTTTTTGTATTCATTTTCAATAGTCTTGTAGACGTTTATTTAAGGATGAAATGTAAAGAAATGGAGCCTAAAAGAGCTGTTCACTAATAAAAACGTCTTTTCATATCCCATCGAGATTCCAGATTTTATTATCTTCTTGATTACAGACGAATCCTAATCACACATAAAGATCCACTTTTCATTTGCAATATTCTTAGTCGATTTCCCGACTTTGTAATAGACAGAATGCCTGATTCATTATTGCATATTATAACACTGGATTGTTCTATCAGCTTCCTTTGCTGACTCAATTTTGTTTTACGCACAAAGAATTGACAAGGAGGGAATGCTATATTTTTCTAAGAATGGTGCACATCTGGGGTTAGAAATTTTATGCAAAGATATGAGAATCTGAAGTGTCTGCTTGTGTGTATGTGTATGTATGCGCGCAAGTTTTTTTTTTAATTTGACAGGAAACTTCTTTTTGTCTGAAATTCTGATTATAATTTTTAATGCTGTTAGTAACAGTTAGATGCGAGTAACTACGGTAAAATCTGCATTGGGCGAACTCTCAACTTTCCCTGCCAAAAAGTACATGGATGACAGTAGGTACGGCTAATGGAGGGTCTATTGAAAACTATTTGAGAGTTTCTTCATGTTTATGCCAATGTTCGATGCATATTTTTGTAGATACATGTCATAATATTGACATAATAAAACAGAAAAATAATAAGGGAACTAAAACAATATGATGTAAATTTATCAAATCCATTTCATTGCTGTACTGTGATTAAAATTGATGTTTGATTGGTCATCATTATGGACAATGATACTTTTTGGAATGTAAAATACATTTGCAAAAGTTCATAAATTCCTAAAATTTTTGAGTACGTGGTTTAGGTATGACAGTAAGTATGCCCAATGGAGTACAAAATACTAAGAAAAATGATCGGTGCTTGAAAATCAGTACGCGGATGACAGTACGCGGATGAGGGGTACGCCCAATGCAGGTTTTACTGTAGTACATACAGAACCACAGATTTATCATGGTTTGAAAAATTGCTAAACTTTGGAAAGGCATTGTGGCAAACTTTTTGGTGTGTAAGACACTAGAAACTAGGTTGTCTGGCACAAAATTGGAGATTAAAAACTGCTTATCAGTTAAGAAGACTTTCATTGTCTAAAGGATTGTTGGGTTTTGAGTCTTTACTCCATAATTCATTTCCTCGTATCCTTTTCCTTTAGTGTCTCTCATGTCTTGTTCATAATTAAAAGTCAAGCGCATAATGACATCACTTGATTGAATACAAGTCATAGGAAATTGAATTCTTCAATAACAAGGGCCTTTACAGGGTGTCTGATCCGGAATTAATTGTGCCGGGAATTAATCACTTTAAGGCCCTTGTAAGGGGGGTGATAATGTTTATTACCGACGGTTATTGGCTCATCACTTTGACACTTGATGTGTTATTGGATGATAGATCATTGCACAAGGATCGGGGGGCTGACATCATTTATTATGCCCCACAAGAGGAGAACGGCGTAGACCTAAGGAAATCAAAAAGTTGATTAATCTGTTTATAATGCACATGTAATAAGCAGAATATAAGTTGTTTGTCACAGGAATTATGAATCTTACCCACATAAGGTATCGTAAGATATTGTTTACGGCATTGTTAAGAGTTGTTCGAACGAAAGATTATTTTCCCTCATACATTTAACCAGGATAAAGTATCTTTCCTTTTTCACAAACTTTGATTTGACTCTCAAGACTTCAAAGTAGCTTTCAAAGTTAGACTATACCCTGCACTGCAGAGAAAATATGATTCACAAGGAATAAAATGGAATTAACAAGGTTGTAACAAATGTGAAAACCTAAGTCTCAAAAAGTATTCTGCGTTTTGAGATTTTCTTGTATGATTTCTCTGCCATATCCAGGACATCTGTATCACAGCACAATAGTGAAGTCATAAAGAAGCTTTAACATTTTCTTTAAGTTTTGCTTTTAGTGACATCTCATTGCCACTTTTGAGTGACCACAGAGTATTACTCATTCTCTAAGGTTTCTCATCTCTGCTTATTCACTGATTACGCGTTAAATTCTCAATTAATTATCACAATGGATGACAAATCAAAACCAAAAGCGAACACCCATTCTATGAAAAAAAAGTCGGAACGCCTTGATTGAAAGATTACAATGTCTAAACACAACCCGAAAAATGTTCGGCAAAAATTGTCCGCAAAAAACTGGACAAAAAAGGTATCTGGTAACATGCTAACAGGAATTAATTAAACAGCGTGAGACTCCGTATGGAGTAAGAGGACAGGTATGTGGTCTATGTGAGTGTCCGGATTTCCACTGAGGATATTGCGAGTAAAAAGAGGGATGTTTTATGTGAGATTGTCTCCGTCCCTTGTTCAGTATCTAATAAAATCCGGAATGTAAATGTGATGTGAGGGAAATAATCACTATTTGCCTGACAGGAAAGGAATGGTGTAATTATCTTTTATCCTCGGGAAACTAATCTTACCTTTCAATGTATTTATTTTTGAAACGTGTTTTTGCGAAGAACCGTACATTCGCCCTTTGAAATTTTATCTTTCCCTCAAAAATAAACATTTTTTACTTCTTAGTGGGAATTTGATAAAGGAAGAATTAGACTTGGGGCGCCTATACCGAACCACTTTCATAATTTTCGACTTTCGGGCTCTACCACAGACAAGCAACTATTCCAATTATGTAAAAATTTATTGTGATGTTTTATTTAACTATCA
>JBCAUI010286854.1:0-15719 GCA_038406195.1 Haplosyllis anthogorgicola
ATTTCCAGCACTGTGTTTATATTTTTGCTAGTGCATTGAGGTCTAATAATCACTAACAGCAGGAGTCAGCATCTCCTAAGGAGGTATTCGTAAATAGAAGGCAGTATCAATATGTGATAAAAATTTCATCCTTTGTTGCATTAAGTTAATGTTAGACATTCCTGGTGAAGGTGGCCTTATTATTTTCTTTTAAACGCATGATTAGTCTTACTTGAAGACGTACCAATGAATCATTGTGAATTCCTCACGCCAACCTGAGACATCATGTCACATAAACACAAATTACGTATTACTCGTATCAGGCGAAACGTCAGAAAGTAAAGCCTATAATCCTGGATATAAGTGCAGTGTTATGTCAAATAATTTGGCCTGTAATATAAACCATGTTCAGTGTAATGTAGATACTGTCAGAAAAGCTTTCCTAAAACTCACTCGCTACATGGTAAACGTGCATACAATATTCTGCAGTCGGGTAGTAAAGATATTTTATTTTGATTCAGAATTTTTTCGGTGTCAACTATCGCTGTCTGAGACTAAAATCGTCTAAATGTTGGTACGAAATTTACACCATGAATAGCAACAAGGTAATTAAAAATTCACCCACGAACTGAAGAAAACATTTTGAATTTGTGGTTAGGTTTCCTTTTTAAGGATCCTGAAAGTAGATACGTGAATCAAAATGAAGGCGAGTTGGCCATGTTTAGGGACCGAAACACAAAATTCTTAAACAACTCATTCATGATTTTTTATCAAATATCTGGCAGGATAGATTTTCTGGATGGTCACTTTCCCTGCATATTAGGTCAAGTGTATTAAAAGTTAAAAGTCAAAAGTTTGTATTGAGTGCACTGCGTAAGATGATTTCACCGAATAATATCCACAAATTAAAAAGGTTTGACAGAATCTGCCATTCAAGACAGTACATTAGAATTTTTAGCTTGACCTTTTAAAATAGGAAGGCTGGCATTTCATCCCATGTGGGATTAAAGAGAAAAGTGTAATATTAAAGACTATGTAGGAAGGCATTTTGTAATGTTCAATGCAGAGTGCTTTTTGAGTACAAAATAAATGAAACATCGAGTTACAAATTTTCTCCAGTTTCTTGTGTTAACTCTTAAATTTTGCCTAATATACAACGTATATCACAGACATTCATTGCCTCTGTGAAATTAAAGCAAAGAATTGTAAGTGATTTGCTTGTAGTGCTTTAATGGTGACACCGCTTTAAACAAAAAGAATTACCTCTATTTACATCTCTGTGTTAAGGATTCTCTTTCAATATTCCATGGTTTTAAAATCAGTACAAAGAAATCAGTACAAAAAAAGGAGCTCCCGTAAAATACCCATAAGTACACAATTGATACGATTTCTGAGCAATGGTGCCTTCTGTAGTGCCTCACTACGACCATTCCGATCTGGTACGAACGGACACGGCTGATGATATCAACTAGGAAACTGTTTCAGCCTTTTCAATATAAAACTTAACCAGCTCTCGCTGTCTTTTCCGAGGAGAATTTTCCACAGATAAAACTCATATATTATTTTGTTAAAACGGTTTGCTATTTATATTCAAGCCCTTGTGTTGTCATGGATTTCCCACACTGTTAACATGGAGACATTATTTCACCTCAGTAGTTACACGCAGAAAGTTGTGGACCTTTGCATATACCACAGTAAATCTACTGTGTAATTCTATTCCAAGTGTCTCATAAAGAAAGAAAACATGTAGAAGGCAATTAAAAACAAACGACTGGGCATTTTAAAAGATGTACTGCCTTAACACGTCCTAATCATGGAATATTTGAATGGTCTTGACGGTTGAAATAAGGCAAAGCAAATCTTGTAGCTGCAGGGTAATTACATATGCCACTGGAGAATTAATTCGCACTCTATCTAATTTGTCTAATGAGATGGGACGGAAATGTAGTAACTTAATTAAAGATACTGTTTCCAATGTTTGTGTATTGAAACCATATTCTGGTATCATTACTTAACCTAAATCTAATTTGACAAATTAGAGAAAGTAAGAATCAAGAAAAATCTCTATTACAACATTTTATGCGTTATATATCAATAAAAAATCAAATCTTTCTGAAAACTTTATCATAATCCTCTAAAATCATGTCAAACTCTTTGGATATAGCAATACAATCTTAGACTAATAAAATGACTTCAGAAGAAAATAGGTATCCAGCAGCCTCGACCTTTTAACTCACACTTAAAATCAAAACATCTTGCAGAAATCTATTCAGCTTCTTGTTTATCACATAAATTTCTCAGTCTATTTCAATTCTTTCCTGAATGTCTCCTTAAATTAAACAATGATATCATTCAATTTCAGATAACGTGTGCACGTCACTAACTGAAAACGTTCCAAACTTTCAAAATTTAAATAAGAAGCTAAATTCATTTAAAGATAAGGCATTTTCCAAAAAGACTTTCAATATTGAAATTTCCCATTCATTACAGAAAATTAGAGTTATATTCAACTTTCGTTGAACTAGCCACAGCATGAAATGCACTTTAAACCTAACCCAAGTCATTACAAGGGTTGGTTTGGCGTGTGGCCCGTTTTTAACTGCTCAGATGGTTTTATCACTCACCCTGCCATTTGAAATAAGAGTCCACACATTCCTGTACTGGTTTCTTAGAATCGTTTAACTGAAACAAATCAGAACAATGATATGCGACATTTTTAAAACATTCAACTTTGTGTTTCAAGACTTTTGAGAACTGTGACACGTGATACCAGGAGAACAACAGTGAAATAACAAGATAACGATTACTCCGCAGAATGCAGACTGATAAATGTTCTGGAGAAATGACCAATTACACGGAAACAAAGGAAGCTTTAAGTGCTGGAGGGGTAGGATTGCACCCAGTGACCCTGTGTTTTGTATGATAGGAGATTTTTTTGCGTAAAACAATCCATTCAATTATGGAGAAGATTAAGGTTGCCTATTCTTGATATGCAACCAAATTCGCACACGTTTTACATCAACTAGCTCTGATCTTAACTTCCTGGCAGGCATGTCCTTGTGATATTGAGAGCAAGGGCGACCTAAATCCCATTAAGTGCCAGCGCATTTGAACCCGTCCTGTCAATGTTACTGGTACCAAATTTACACCATGGTGTGGTCCAGCTGAGATTTACTGGGACACTATTCTGTCTTAGTATCAAATGCCCCACTCAGAGCTTTGACAATAAAAGTTAGTTACCTTTACTAATAAAGTTAAGAAATCAAAATGTGCAGATGATTTTCTGTTTGCAAAATGAACCATTCGGTGAAGTATTATCAATTCAAGCTCACTCGAATTGATTCAGTCTTCCTAACCACAATAGATATGGCAACAGATGAAAACTATAAATATGAGAATTTGTGCATCCTTCGCGACTTTGTCTTCAAAATAACTCCAAAACTCCTAATTTTCATGGACCCAACATAAGAGAAGACAGTCCTGAATTATTCGTCCTCTACTGTTATTGAAACCGCCTTTCTGAAGAAACCAGAGATCCAGCCGTCGCTAAGGTCTGTAACTAACATGTTACCTGGGGGAGCAATAAGATGTTGCTCAATGTGGAAGTAAGGTCCGGCAATTCACTCGTCGTTAAGGTCTTCTTTGAAACAGGAGCCGCAGCTTCTTAACAATTGTACAGCCGGGAATATAACTAACTTAAAGCAGAAGTGGATCTGACCTCTAAATGAGCTCTGCCAGTAGTAACTTTGTGCTGCTTAAACTACTTTTCCTTTTTCTTTTCAAGTTTAAAGTTGCTGCCTTAAATTAACAGAAATGACTGAGAACACTGATAACTGTATGCTTAATTGTAGTAGTTTTAGTAAAAAAAGAAATTCTAATGCTGTGACCTTGAAGTTGCCCCAGTGACCTTGACACTCAAATTTACCTTACATATGATAAAATACCATCATGGAAAAAATAAAGAAAATAGGTCAAGGCATTTAGGTATTCAAAAGTAATAGGCTGAATCAAAAGGCGAATTAGGTATGACCTAAACAGAGCAAACACAGGACACTTTTAACATGCTGGCTTTATCTAGTGTAATGTCATGGTCTCTTCAATGTGTCTGTAAATGTAGCTAGCTGTGTATCAAATTATGTGCTCTGTGATATAAAACATGTTCAGTGTAATGTAGATACTGTCAGAAACCATTTGCATTGTAAATCCTAAAATCCACATTGCGGTGAAGCACGACAGTTCGAACAGCTTCGGGTTAAGCTTCATGCCATCAGATACATAAGCACAGTGCGATCCACAACTCTGAATATCAGAATGAAAATTCACCGCCTTACAACGTAGAAGAGAAAATATTCTATCATGCCTTTTCATTTTTAAAATAATAATGAAATAGTTTTAATCAAAACGACAGAATGAAATATTAAAAAATATTATTGCTCTCAAACTTAAATTTTAAAGCTGAGTTGACTGTAATCTACATGGTAGTAACAATACTTCCTAGCTAGACTTATTAGCTATATGTTTTACTTTTTTAGTGGTTGCTTTTACTGTTTTTATTTACTTTTTGCTACAACACATGGCAATAAACGTTGAATCGCTTATCAGTGACACGAATACTCACTAGAGCTGTCGCGACTAGTCGGAATAGTCGACTTGTCTATTGGAAACACTGGTCAACAAAGCATATTGGCAATTGGCTAGTTGTCACACATCAGTACTTTAAATTTAATGCTACCCAAAATTTTCTGAAGGAATTAACATATGCTTTACTGTAATTTTGATATCAAAATGTCAGTCAGCTTTGAGTAATGTCTTAGAACCAAAATGATGCAGCCATATGATGCAACTTACACAATTTCATCTAACAAAGTTAAATAATATGGTTAAACAGACCAGTCAACAAACATTAACTTCTGGTACTCGACTAGTCAAGGAGTGAATTTTACTGGTCGTGACAACCCTAATATTCACAAATACGTTTTGATTTCATGTCTACCAAAAGATGATTTTTTTTCTATTCAACATGTTGTACAAAGTGTATTAAATGTATTCTTAAATGACCACGAAGGAGTTGTTTGATGTAAAAATAAATGGGTTTATTTATGCGTTTCCCCCTTTCAAGTGTGAGTACACCAAGGAATTATCTTTCTGGTGTCATTTAAAAACCAAAGCAATAACATGTGTTCAAAATAAAGCTTTCTTTATTCTCGAAAGCAAACAAAGGAAACGTCCTGAGATGCCACGGCTTATGTACAAATCTCGGTTAAGACAAATTAATGAAAAGCAGTATCTATTACATAGGGAACAAAGACAGTTAAACAAGCACAAATGGAGCTTTAAGAAAATTTAGAATTTCTTCTTTATTGTAAAGCACTTCGTATTGAATAAGGAACAAGAAAACCACAGGATGTGAGACTCTTATCTTGCCCTGTGATGGATCAATAAAACATTAAGTGATTGAAAACCAAATGAAAAATTTGACAGTGACCTTCATATGACCCCCATGACCTTAAAAGACTTTAACCTAAAAATAGAATCTCACCTCAAAAACCTACTAATGTAACCAAAATATCAACAAAATAGTTAAAAGCTATTCTGAACAATATTACCTTGACCTTCACCCGTTATCGCGATACTACTACTGCATATTTGACCTAGATTAACCAACAAATCAAGTTTATAAGTCAAGGTATTCAAGGTTCAGAGAAAAAAATAGATGAACAGTCAGACAGACAGATAGATGGATAGACAGAAAGACAAACAAGCAGATAAACAGACACACTGAAAACATTTCATACCCACACCCATGGGATATGATGATTTTTGTCCTCAATACACCTTGACACAATCAGTGTGCGTGAAAGTTACCTTCTAAACCTGTTTTCATTTTTGAAAACGGACTTAACCAAATTCCAGCAATAGGCCTATTCTAAGTGCTTAACGAAAGTTTCTATTACCAGTATAAGCTTGATGCTCTTTGTGGGCATAAATTTTCGTCTAGTCGTCTCTGGAGAGATAAGATTCCATAGAACAGGAAGGACAGTTTCAATAGAATCGCCAGCGCAGTCTTAATGTGCGTTTACAATGACCCACAACTGACTTGACCTTCAGTGCTGTGAATGATATCTTCTGTTAAGAGATAGTTCACCACAGGCACCATACTGCCATTACAGTAAAGCTTTTCCAACTGGCGACACATAATGTGTCAACCAAAATTGATTCAATATTTTGAAATAATAGACAGATAAGTTAAAATCAACAGCTTTCATGTACCAAGGTTGAGTCAATTACATGAATAGTACTGAATTTACAGTCCAAACAGTTAATGGGTTTTGTTTAAATATAAATTCAGTATTCTCGTGTTAACTATTTGCAAAATACAAAAACATAGTATCTGTCAATTAGATCTACAATTTCCTTTGAAGTTTTGTAATTGAACTAAATTTAAGTAACTAGAATTCAAAGGAAATGCGATGTTAAGGATATTTTGTACTCAAAAGCTGGAGATAATTCTCCACGACCACTGTGCAACATCTCGTCAATACCAGGCTGCAAGATATCTTCTGGTTTTGAATTGGTGATTCAAGTGAGGTGATTCATTACAAACCATTTAACAAGGTGAATGTTTCACACCGCTCGGTCTGGGAGATGGAAATCCGTTTTCAATGTCAATTATTTAAAACTTCTTTATGGTGGCAATCGATGCAGTTAGTTATCCCGGGAACAGTGCATGACCATTTTGGATCCACTGATACGCCAGTTTGGGATTTCGGCTTGTCCGGTTTTCTTTACGTCAGCTGGCTAAATTATGATCATTTTCTGTTTACGCGAAAAGCACAGCATCATCTTTGAAGGCATGAAGATACAGAATATACAAATGAAAGGGTATAAAAGGCAGATGGAGACAATGCATTATTGAATTGACCTTAAATAAAATTTAAGTTGTTTCACATATGGCACAGACGTACATCAATACCGGCTACCTTTAGCATTGAGATAAAATGAAGACCATTTCGCCCTCTGGATCAGTTTCCCCTGGACGACCACCTATCCGAGTCCTTATCGAGACCGCAGATGTTTCACCACAAATTTATTACATAAAATCCAGTTGGGGGTTGAGAAAATCTTACAAAATTACCGTTTTAATAATAATAAAATATTCCCAATATTTATTCCAGCATCAGTGACCAATTGATCCTTGATTTTTATCTTACAACATGTGCCCAACTACCTTATATGTAAGTTAGCAAAAAGTAATTTTAAATTTAAAGTCCAACAGAAAAAAACATAGAAATCAGTGCAACCGTTTTGCGGCATCACGACTCCAGACATTGAGAGACAGACCTTGAATACAAGAGTTTTCACAAATTGCTCACACTTTAAATAAAGGAGCTCCATCAACGAGATTGGATATCCGCGCATGGTCTCAGTGCAACACGAATTCTGTGCCTCGGCATCTCAGCTGGTGTTACTCTCTTCACTTCAAAAGTCCCTGTAGGCCGAATCTGATAGACGACAACATTTTTCTAGAATACTGGTCCGTTTTGTATGGAGTTTTCTTTTATTTCCTAAATCACGTATTAGAACTAATTACTGACAGCGGCGAACGGGAAAATACAATTTTACTAGATATCCTTTGTTCTTTGGTTTAGATTATACGAAATAAGCAAAAATTTGACCAGACAAATGAAAAGTTGTTTTTTCTGCTATTTTGCTTCTGAATCCATTTTTTAACAGCTAACATGTTAGAGTGGCAGGAAACGAAAGTAATCCAGCTAATCAAAATTATTCTGGCCGAAACAGTACAATAGGTAAGGAGGCAGTAGGAGTTGTGGAATATTGACATCCAGAAGTTATCAAGCCCGAGCCTCCAGCTTGACAAGTGATAAACATCAGAATTCAAACTATACATCATCCCGGGGTTTTTTTCAAAACTGAAATATTTCTGTTATTTCAAGTTGATGATTCAAACAATGTAAATCAAAATTATTGAATTTCACATTTCTTGTCTGATTTTATGTTGATATAGTTTGAAACAGAAACATTGAATTTATACATCAAAAAACATCATGATACCTGCACAAAGAGTGAATTGATGATATACATCTTTTACTGGTTTAAAATCAGCACTGCTTTGTTCAACCAATTTGACATAAAGATAATGTTGCATATGTTGTAAGCATATTTTTGGTTTATGTTATTTATTCTTTACGCTTGAATTAGTTACAAGACAAAACATTGAAAAAATACGTGAATAACATACATTTTGTGTTGCAATGAGATAACATGCACCATAAAACCTCTTGTTCCGAACTATGTCTTTCTTCTTTATATATTGTAATGCAAATACATATTTTGACCAAGAATTTGTTCTCATTACTTTATGTTTATGAAAAGCATTGAGCTTCAGTGGAAACCCACATGTATCATACTGCAAAACCATAACGTTCAATAGAGCAGTGTCACATTTAAGTACAACTGTACATTTCACACGAACTAAATTTTAAAAGACGTTTCAATATGTTAGAAATAAATCTGTGAAAACCTTTTCTAAAGGTCGAAGTATTCCCGCAACGTCTGTGATTGTAATGGCTCCTTTAGAAGCCAAGAGGCACTTGGACTTTAAATGAGTTTCACTCCCAGTTGTGTAATTGTTGAAGACCTGGAGCTGGTTTTTTAGAGAAGCTGTAATTGCTTGTAAATTCTTTGGCCATCCTTTCACATTGGACCTCATCATCAAGGTCTATTTGAGACCTGATTCTTTCAGGCCGTTTGGATTTTATTCCTATTCGTCTTGTGCGTGCAAAGTTTTGATAGTGGCTGCTCAACTATGCTTGATAAAGATTGGGAGAAGTGTGGCTGAATGCCTGCTAAAACCCATATACATTGAACGCTACTATTGAACACAAAGGCGACACCGTTCAGGTGAACGTGTGACCTGAGTGTTCTGGCATGCATTTGAGTAAGCACAGAAGGGACAGATGCACCAGTATTAAGACCTATGAGCAGGTCCGAAAGAGAAAAATAAAAAATATTTTTTAACCCAAATACATGCAGAAAGGTTTCAAGATGATTGGGAGAGAAGATTTTGAGAAATTCGCAAAGGCGTATTTGTTGATTCTTGCACAAAAACAAGTGATGACAATTTTCACATGGTACTGTAAATATAAAATGACGAATTAGAATGCTGCGAGTATTACATCTGCCCCTGCGTGGGGTGTAGGTGAGCACTTATTTCTTCACTTCAAGAGTTATAAGGCAGACAAAGTTATATATTACAACTTGTACTCTGAAAATTCTTGTTGTGGATCACGATGTCCTTATGTATCTGATGGCACGGAAGCTTAACCCGAAGCTGTTCGAACTGTCATGTATCATCGCAATATGGATTTAGGATTTACAATGGAAATGGTTTCTGACAGTATCTACATTACACTGAACATGTTTTATATTTCAGGGCACATAATTTGACACATACCTACTGATATTTACAACAGCTTTGAAGAGACTTTGACATTACATTAGGCAAAACAAGCAATGTGCAACTTATTGCTGACTGTCTCCTAAGTAATGCTGTTTTATATCTTGTTCTAAATAACCCTCTGAGAGCAGCCTGCAATAATTTTTTAACCATATGACTGTCTGGGTTACCTAACCCTATCCATAAAATTAATGTCTGTTTTTCAGGCTGAAGACCACATCATGATAATTTGTCACACTGCCCAGTAAAACGCTTTCAAACCACAATTGCTGACTAATCACGAAATTTGTAATTCCCAGCACGGACTAGAACTATCTTCTCCCATAAATATGTATTATTCGTATCTGGGACCTTGTCAAATATTTATTCCAGCAACATAAACTAAGCTCAAAGTTGTGTCAAAAATTTTAGCCTGTAATATAAAACATGTTCAGTTGTAGTGTAGATACTGTCAGAAACCATTTCCATTGTAAATCCTAAAATCCATATTGCGATGAAACACAACATTTCGTGTATCAGTAGGTTAAGCCTCTGTCAAACGGTTAGCATCAGAAAAATCTCATACATGAAGAGGACCCTTTTCCTGTAAATGTAAATCTTAATGTTGCTGTTTTAAACGCGGCATTTGTCTCCAAATTTGAAGGTTGTGGGTTCAGACCCGAGACTGCCGGATCGCAAAATGTTTGAAAAAGTGTGTCTGTCCAGATATTAAAAAGATTATTTGAACACAGTGTAGCCAATGGCACACTGTGATATGTTCGAATTTCTCAAATTCATGTAGTTTCCACTTGGAATAAGCATGAGATCATTTATAAAGTCTTTTGTCCGCGAAGAGGAAATTAAACTTTATTATTATTTGTTCACAAATATTGTGGTCACCGAAATACCATCTCAGATGTATTTGCTTCAGTCCCAGTTGTAGTAATGTTTTTTATCATCCAACATAGTCTACTGCCGCTGATAAACAAAACAGTGATAAATAAAATATCAAACTAACTGAACCACCAAGATTGACTTGCATATAGGCTTAAATATTTTCCTCAAAACACTGTGGAATAAATCCTGGTTAAACGACAGAAATGTTGTAATTTGTCGACAGGCATAACGCGACCCCTGTTCACTGGTTGTAGTAATTATCAGGACTTGTAATTATAAAGCCTGCTGACCGCAGCCTCACACGAGGTATAATTAGATAACACACGGCCACTAATTAATTGCATCCGTGAAGTGTTTGATGTCCACCTATTTGATCACGCCAATAAACTTGTCACAATGCCATCCAGAATCATTTTGGTCATCTTGTTTAATTTCTCGTCGTGAAAATTTTGAGTTGATTTCCGAAAAGTCTGTCCAGAAAATATATTCTGCGTTTTGTCTTGATAAAATACATGAATGAAACGTTCACATAAGGATATAAGTTTTGTTCAATTATCTTTCATCGATAATCTTGTCACAGACTTTCTTGAAAAGACTTTAGTGCTAAAAGGAGTTTACTTATTAAGATCGGGTTTTATTACCTTAACATATTGTGAAGTGCGTGGTAATAATTAATATATCTTAACAAGCTTCCGAGCTAATGAAAACTTATAACCAACATCCGATTAACAGTAGGATTGTCACAGTTAGTCTCACAACTCTCATACACATTCATTTCGTTATTGCACCATGTCAGTGAGGCAACTTACTAACATGAGCTTAAACATTGAACATTGATCAATGATTTCTATATTGCACCATGTTAGTGTGACAACTCAAATGAATACTGATTTCTATATTGCAACATAAGCATAGTGTGACAACTGTAATGAACATTAATTTTTACATTGCACCATACTAATGTGACAATCCTAATGATCATTGATTTCTTTATTGCACCATGGTGCCTTTAAGCACCTGTTTGTTTCCTGTGCGAATCCAATCATTGGTCCGTGTGTATTTCTGATGACCATTAATAAATCGAAATGTATTCCATCGACTCCAGGGCTCAAAGCAAATGTGTGAGATTGCAGTCACAGCAGTAATGATGTAATACAATGTTGAGATTCGTTGTGCGATAGAAAGCACATTGCGAATTGATGCCCCACCTAAATTAAATTAAGTTAAATTTCTTCCCAAGGATTTCGGACTTTAGATGTCCAGTTAACAAGAATGCCTTTCATTCAATAGTCCGCCTTTGGTTTTACGGATAGCCTTTAATTCATGTCAAAAATGTGATAGAAATTGCAAAAGGAAAAGGTAAATTTGTCTTTGAATTCATCTTGCATAAATTACCCCAAAAAATGCAAGTTCGCGAATCGAACCAGGGAACTCTAATATTGCAGCAAAGCATGCCTCCAGTGTACTAGAAATTCAAACATGAAGTTTTCTGACGTCATAATTCAGAATTTGACAGAACAACATAACTGAAAACATTCCCTTCCTGCAAAAGGGGCCTGGTAAAACTCACCTTTTCTTTGTCTGGAGAATACGAATACGTATTTACATGCGAAAAATAAAGATTCTGACATTCGCTGCACATAGACGTATGTAGACAGCTTTGTTGACAAATCCCCAGAGGCGATTGTGTCGTGAATAGAGATCAAGCACGACAGAATAGCGGCTAATTCACTTCCTAGATTTATCACTGGCTTATTACTCTGTACTGAATATTAAAGAACAGAAAATGGGTCCACACTGAATGATAATTGTTTTATCAGTGTAAGTGGAATTTTTGACATCTCTATCTCTGTTAGTCCGATGGCCACTCTCAAATTAGATTTGTGTAGACTACAGAGAAAACCGTCCTAAGAAAGACGAAGCAATAAACTCCACTTTTGTAGATTGCATTCATTTCCCCTCTGACGCAGAAAGACGGTAGTTGATAAGACAATCAATGCTGCGTTGGTAATGTGTTGCATAACATGCAATTATTTGTGGGACACCCACTGGCAAATTTGTGTAGCTTACAGACAACAGGAAAACTAGTCAAGGTTTTTGGAAATTCCTTTACTAATTAGTCTAACTGGACTAGTTAGTAACATTTCATAAATACGTCAAAACTCCTTGTTTTACCATGATTAGGTAATTCAAAACCATATTATTGATTTTGAAATCAGCAAATTCATATTTATGTAAAGGATTTTTCCATAAATATGTTTTGGTTTTGTGAATTTATGGTGTTAACATACTTAATTATGAATTGTTACTAATTAGTCTACTTAGACTAATTAGTAAAGGAATTTCCAAAAACTTGCATGATGTTCTGCCAAAAAAGTGTTTATCTCTATTGTTTCAGATACATATATTCATTTTGCCTTTGACGAATTAGGACCCAAAAGAAATTCACATTTTCTTTATTTTTAAATTTTTTTTGTTGGACCAGGGTCCATTTTATTGGCCAGTGATTGGTTCTATTTTGGATTTTGACCCTTTCCATTGGTTCTCTCACAATGTAGGGTTATGTAACCTTGCACTGGGACAAGTGCATGGTGAAATTAAGCTTTGCATTTGATCAAAGTAAGATCTAGAGTAACCTGACATGCTCCATCGTGAGAGAAATTTCTGCTGCTTATTAGAAGCCTGTACCGTAATGCACAATTACAGCTGATTTTAAAGCTGTCGCAGTTGTCTATGAAAACAAGGTGCATCTGTCGGCCAGCTTCACATACCGCATCTACAGCATGTACGAACCATTAGGAGCAATGTGATCGGAATAGACAATCTACTGTGCATGGATAATGCTCTGTCTATTTACATCTGCATATATCTGGATACTAACCTCATTTACTTAAACGGATATAAACGTTTTGCAGTTCTTTCTACACTTGATACATTAGGATTAGGACTACAAGATTCACTTTTTAAGGTAGGAATACTCGTATGTTTATATTTAAGATCACCTTTCTAGCTTTATGATTCAGTTTCTGAAACCTGTTTCATTTTGAAACAGTAGAATTCCACGCTATGCCTTTCCCTCGACAAAAACACCTTTTGACTGTTCCCAAGCAGACATTTAACCCCCTATGTATTTTGCTGGCAAGCGTCGCAGTTACTTTTTGAAGCCACTGGTACTCCTTGTTAAAGATTTTAGACTTGCTTGTTTCTTTGGACGTTGAATTTCCAGCGGACGGTCACCCATCCAAGTACTAACTGCGACTGTGATTGTGTTTTGAAATGACTTCAGTGATTGCCTGAAAACTGCTTCGCCAAGCCACTTCATGATGTTCGTAATTAACTTACATATTTGTTGGAGCATTGCAGTGAAATGCATACAGATTCCTACTTCAAATCGCTGGTAGCCACGCGTACTTCGAAGTACTAACTATCCTGTAATCCCACTTCCATATTTACATTAAATTGTTAAATATTCCACCCACACATTCATTTCCAACACGATTGGCAACCAACAGTATTGTAATACTTTTAATGAGTTTGCAATTATTCACATAACTGTCAGTCTATCGAATGTAACCACAGTGTTTGCAGCGTCATGACGTCATATAGTCATTTGGCATTACTTCTTTGTGGTTAAAAGTGAAAAGTTGGATCAATTGATGACAGTTTTTAGGCTGAACACCATATTGTCTATTCCAATATCATTCGATAGACAGACAAATCTATTGTGTCTGTGCTACCAGCTGCTTTAAAATAAACATCAACTTGACAAGAGACGTTTGGTCTGCAGTTTAATGTGGATAAATACACAGTAAACGATATTAACATCAAACACATCTGTGTCAACACAGTGTTTACACAAAAAACATTTTATCATCAATTTAATCCGAAAACATTTAATAACAAAAATGCGGTCTCATGTGTTGTGATATTTGCATTTAAATTACGTATTTTTGTATTCACTTATGCCCTTTCATTGTGTATTTATCATATGCGTTTGACAGCTATTGTATTGTGTTTTCGGCGATATACAAGCATGTGGGTGGTGAGTTGCACCCAAGAAACAATTAGAAACAGAAACAGGTTTCCTTCAAATATGATTCAGAAACGTTGCACTGGTCAAGAGGAAAAGTCAATTATTCGCCGGAATAATGGACTTTGTTTCGGTGCAAAGGAACAATTCAGTTTGATTTGAAACTCTTATTTCACCTCGATTTCGCAATAATGGAAACTAAAATTATCTGTTAAACCTTCATTTATGTGTCTTTGTTCAATAATATTCGTAAAACACAGCACTGCGGAAGAGTAGTATATTGATCTCTTGCCAAGCCTATTCCTTTTCATATAAACATGAACATATATTAACAATAATTTCAAACTTGGCGATGGTTTGAGGAAAAAATGCCTCACCTAACCGATCCACAGTCGGCAATCATTTTGATCATGGATTTTAAAAGATTCCGTTGTCCACTGTGATGATGCAACCTTCAAATTATGTCAAGTACCTGTAGATGTTACTCTTATTGTTCATGCTGATTTGCCCCAGTAATTGTTACTCCTAACCAGCATTGCTACAGAATAAGTTACAATGGTTCACATGTTCAATTGCATCAGCTTTTCAACAAAACCATTAGGTTGTGAAATAAGCTAGTTAACTCAGTGGAAATGAGTTGGTTATTTTCAGGAGAAGAAAAATCTCATTTACCCAAAGAGTAATGAGGATTTTACGAGATTGGTGCATTGGACTTGATCGACATGTTTCTCATTTTCTGTAGTTTAAAACAAATTGAGGATCGCAACATGTCATATTCTGCGTCAATATCCCTCCTTCGTGGCTCATCCTGAAGGGAAACTAGGTGATTGCAGAATTTCAATTTGTGAACACAACAACGTCACACCAAAAGATGATAACTCTCTAAAACTAATGGAAACCAAACATGTGCTGTTTCTTAGTTTTCACTTTGTTTAAAATCTTGCTCAAGCATTGTCATTGTTTTCTAATGTCTGCAACTGATGTTACATTGTTCTAAATGGAGTTCTTCGTCTCTCGTTTCATTGAGCATGAGTTTTGTTTAACATTTTAGAGGATAAAAAAATTATTCCTCGTTAAACTTTCCTTAAGGGAAGCCTCCAAATTTGTCTGGTAGAAATGTGATTCGTAAAAAATTCTATTCATTGTTCGGCGATCTACATGTTTTGTGTAAATCATAAGGTCCCAAGTTTATATAAAGTGTTTCTTGTGATGTTGGAAAAAACAGAATTGAACCCAGTCCTTCAGGCGAACTGAATAGCACATTGTGTTTCCTATTGCATTGGCGGATCTAGCCCCCCCCCCCCCACCGCCCCCCCCAACGGCCCAAATTTTCTTCGTTTTCATGCACTTTCCGCT
>JBCAUI010286965.1:0-15718 GCA_038406195.1 Haplosyllis anthogorgicola
GGCATAGGTGCATATGTGTGTAAGATATGAAGTCTCTATGATCAATAGTGTGCTCCGGGTGACTGTGCACAGACGCCGACAACGACAACAACGACGACGGACGACGGATAAATCATGATTCTGTAGGCTCTTTGGATATATGCCAAATGAGCCAAAAAACTGATATTAATTTATCTAAAATCCATGATGACGTCATAAAAGTTTAAACGTCATCTTGTGGCGCTGGAAACAGTGTCGTCATATTCGACAGACAATGGCCAATTACATAAATTTACAACTGCAAACTGGTTAAAATGTTTATTTTTCATGTATTTGATCATGTATTTTATTTTACTGCGCATGAAACAGGCCCATGTTCCATCTCCAGGGTCCCTCACTTTTTACGTACTTAATTATTCACATAACTTGGCACATTAAAACACATGTGTATTATATCATCATATCTGGCTCTCACTCAATTCTTTGGCATCTAACTCCCATATCGTATCTGACTAACAACGTGTATTGTGCGTAATAAAACCAAAGACCCAAGGCCCAAGAGTTGACGAAGTTTTCGTGTATTTCCACAATACGAAAGTATTCCAAACGCGAACTTATTCCAGCTGGAAAGAAACAAACAATCCTTTGCACACAACTATTTATTTCTACAAGACTACCAGAGATTTTGTGTGGTCTCTTCAGCTGCCTGGTACTCACTGAGAGATGTACAGGGTTTAGCAGCTGGAATGCTAGAGGCGCTATCATAAATATTCATTAGTCTATCGCCCTTTGCGTTGATAGACTTCTGTGAACGGAAGGTGGTTTTGCTATCAAGTCAAAACTGGGCATACAGACCCCTCCCCCCCCAGCTCAGGTGGCATCAGGTCCAACTGCAGATGGCTCCCCCAAATTCAGAGGTCATTCAATGCAAAGTGCAGATCCACCCCCCCCCAATCTTCTTCTTCTTACAACTTTTATACCTAACAGGAAAACTGTGCAATTTTTATTTCAAATTTTCAAATTTGTGTTCACATATATAAAATACTAAATTAATGCATCAAAATTATTCTACTTCATGGACAGTTACTCTGCATATATGATGCCATTTCTTGTGACACTAATAGATTTACTGTTTTACTTCAAATTTAAATCCACACATATCACCCATAAAATGAATGCATCCAAACCTTGAAGAGGAATATTGCATAAGTAGACATCATGGGAAAATTAATCTGAATGTATATTATGCCACATTTTGTGAGACAAACTACATTATAGGATATATTTTAGGAAATGAGTTCAGAAATGGTCCAAAACAGGGTAAAAATACACTGTAATTGAATGGAACCCATGCAGTAGTACTTCTTAGATCCTAATCTATTCTCCTACCAAGTTTCAGAACTCTATGACTACATTTTTTGGCTAAAAATCAAGAAAAACTGTCATATCTTGGAAACCGCTAATCATAGAGACTTCTAACCACCACCATTGGATTCAGCACACCCCAATACCTTTCAAGCCTTTTCAGGCACTTTTTCCCAGTCAAAATCAACATTTTCTGTTCTTTGCCAGTCCCAATTTTACACCCTGGCATATTTTCTCAATTTTGACAGGGAAAAAAGCATCGAAATGACTTGGAAATCCCCACATACAGGTTTTGGGGTGTGCCAAATCTTTTGGTGGTGGTTTCGAGTCTCTACAATAAGCGGTTCCCAATATATCAGACTTTTTTGGGGAAAAAGTGGTCCAAAACAGGGTAAAAATGTACTGTAATTGAATGGAACCCATGTAGTAGTGCTTCTTAGATCCTAATCTATCCCACTACCAAGTTTCAGAACTCTATGACTACATTTTCTGGCTAAAATTCAAGAAAAACTGTCATATCTTGGAAACTGCTAATCATAGAGACTTCTAACCACCACCATTGGATTCAGCATCCCCCAAACCTACATGCGGGGACTTTCAAGCCTTTTTGGGCACTTTTTTTGAGTCAAAATCAATTTTGTTGTTTGCCAGTCCAAATTTTACAACCTGGCACATTTTCTTAATTTTGACAGGGAAAAAAGCATTGAAATGGCTTGGAAATCCCCACATATAGGTTTTGGGGCATGCCGAATCAGTGGTTTCAAGTCCCTACGATAAGCAGTTCCTGAGATATCGAACTGTTTTGGGAAAAAGTGGTCCAAAATGGGGTAAAAATGCATTGTAATTGATTTTTCACCCAGAAAAACAGCTCTGATATTGCAGGAATCCATGTTTAAATGTATTTTGACATGCCAATGGCAATGGTGTAGGTTAAAAGTCTGTACTCTCAATAGTTTTCAAGATAGTTATCATTTCTCCCCTTAATATTGAGAATTTGATGAAACAGACATCAAATTTGGAACCCCCCCTAATCCCTCCCACCATACCTCCCAAAAAGATTTGACCAATGTTTTGTAATGCAGTTTGAAACAATTTTGCAGCTGAACACCCCAAAACCTGTATGCAGGGACTTTCAAGCCTTTACGTTAGAAGATTCTTTAGGCTACATAATAATTGATGTTGTTTGTTAAGCGCAAACAATTCAACCATCAGGTGTTGCAAATATTGGATTACATAGATTATCGCCCCCAGATATTTCACAGTACATTTGGACGTAATATAAAGAATAAAGGGACGAATAACGATAAACTTACAGTCTCTCATTGTTCCCTTATCCGTGTCTGATATGCCTGCTCTAACGAGAGAATTACCCGGGAAGGCCGGGTAAAATGTCTATCATGCTTGGAATAACAAACAAACAAAATGACTGCCAAGTACATCCCATAATAAAAAGAAGGAAAATTTTTTTCCCATTATCTTCTAACGTAGGATGAGATTCATCATTGTAGACCGTTATTGCCCATTGTAATCCTGGAATCATCAAAAAACCATAGGCATTACTGACTGCGACAAAAGGGAACAAATTTCAAAAAGGAAATATATTGTCACACAGTCTGCACAGGTTGATGGTTGTCATTATGAAAATGCTTTAATAAATTAAACCTTCAAGCACATTTTCATCCAGGCGGCTCAATGGTAATCTAATGTCGGCGTCGAGCAAAATAAATGGTCTTATTGCAGTGTGCGCTTTTACTCACAAAGCTAGTTTTATGGTAGTTTAATTGCCAGATGCATGGATCATGTGCTGTTCACAGAAAAACATCTGTCTGAAACACATTCAACAATAAAGCTCCAAACAAAATTTCCGTCCTCTCTTTAAATACATATACACCCCCTCCCCTCAACACTCAAATTCAACCCGAGAACAGCCTGTGGACCCTGAAGTTACTACTGACACATCTTGCAAATCTCGGAACATTTTTGCAACAAAAATAGGACACTGTGCTTTTAAGACACGGCCTGCAATTCCATCAATTCAAAATTTAATCAAATTGACTTGATCTGAAACAAATTTAAACTATGCAGCAGAAGAAGGGAATATGCAGTTAGTAGTCAGTAATCAATTTTGAAATTGGAGGTGATCACCTTCATAACAGGTTTAATTGTCAGTATAACTTTTAGTGACTAATTAAAAATTACAACGATACATCGTTACATGTGAAACATGATTAAATCCATGGGCCGATTCATTGGTAGATCCTAGGGGGAGCCGCTGGCGCGCGTCCCCTCCAAAGGCCCAAAATTCTTTCATTTTCATAGGGTTTTGAAGGTAAATATTAAAACCAATCACTTGAAGGCACCGGGGCGCCCCCTCCAATAAGAAAACCTGTATCCGCCCCTGATGACATAACTTTAGGTACTCAAGTACCAATACACTAAATATTTAGGGACAGAAACAAGACAGTAATTATGTTAATAATCGTTGACAAAACGGTTCAATCTATCCCATCAATAGAATTGGATGCCAAAAAGTCAGACACGCCGTTTTGAAATCTACTACGTGTGTTGACGGGATACATATTTACACACGTGTTCACAAAATGTGTACTGTATTCCCTGATGCGACGACAAGAACCACATCAGCGAGAAAGCTACACACAGCAGCCCTGCATGTGTCTAATGGCCTTGTCTTTCACTCCACGCTGAGACTCTTGTGCACGAGTAAATTAGTTAAACCATATCAGTCATTTGTCAGCACAATTTTCCATCGGTCTCCCCGACTTAGACTTAGATTCCGACTTAGATTCCTAGGCTTCAAACTCGATTATTTTACAGGTCTGTTTCTTACTTTTCTTACCAATGTCGGCGCATTTCCACTTTTCGTTAAATTGCTACCACACATTGTCTTCCACACAAAATTCCAATTATGCCATCTTTTATCATTCTTGCGCCTATCAAAATCTTGGTGTTCAAATGTGTGTGACAAAATATAAACTACATTTGAATTTGACAGTTAATAACAAGCAAGAGTCAATTTGATATAAAAAAAACCAAGAAAAATCTTTGCAGGCAGTACCAATCATAGAACAATATTGCAGTGTTGCACAAATTTGCCTATTTGTATCTTGTGCAATTTCTTTATTTTTTTTTTTCATTCAAAATTCGTCTAATGTCACTGCTAAGTACTATCCCATTCCATAGAGACGTGACGATGATAAAAGTTTTAACACTGATGGTAAAGTCTACAATGCATAGCAGAGGTTACAAATTAAAAAGGAGCATGCTTTAGCATGAGAATTGGACAAAAGCTCCATTAAGTAGGATTTTCACAACCTAGAAGAAATTCTAAACCAAGAGTTTATATACTATTCCTGAAGGAATGGAAATGTTTACTTGCAAGACTAATGGATTGAATAATCTGTCTAACGAACGAAAGCTTGTCAATACTGATACCAGGAGAAACCATATAAGAGCCCACTCTTGGACTTGTTGCTTGAAGTCATGGAAGGAAAAAATTTACATTCCCTAATATGCTTCAAGATATTCTGATAGACATTACTTATGACCTCTAGATTCTTTGCAAATATTGATCCAAACCAGTTTCATTTGTCGACGTGATGAATTTACAAGATCTCGTAACAAAGTTCAACGGTAAAGTTCTACGGCACCCAATTTCCTTTTGGGAAAATAGTCCTAACAGAGTTTGCTCACTATGAAATCGAGAACTACAGATTATTTCCTGGAGAAAATGTATTTTTTTGTTACAGAATCAATACTCAGCATTAGATCACACCCGAAATTTGACAATTTAGATGTCTATCAGGGTACACACTGATCATCAAATGTAATACATTCACATTTTTTTGTCTCATTGATAATGCATTCGCACTTTTAGATGTGGCATGCAAATGAAATAACAGTAAAAATTTATATCATCCATTATCCATGAAGGAGTGACGAAAGCCCATTTCCACTACGTGCATGGATTAACCAGTTGTTCTACATTCCAAAATCCCATTCTTACAAACATTGTATGGCCGATTGCTTTTGAAAGAACTGCTTCTGTGACAATTACAATTGCAAAAAAGTAGAATTATTACAACTAATAAAATAAGTTATTTAGCTGCAGTAACAAGATACCTGCCGAGTTTAAGCATCTGATTCATTTAGATGAACATGTTACCTACAGGACGATGGTTTAGCTATGTTTTCTGCTTACTATTACCTTCATGACTCCAGTTGTTTATAAACATGTTAAGGCCAGCGCTATGGAACTCTACATTGTAAGAAAGTGACATCTATTTAAAGGGTGACTGCATTGTTCCGATTGGCCTGTTTGTAGCAATTAAAGTGGTTTTGCACGTCCACACTCAGGTGAACGAAGAAACAATGTTTGTGCCACCGAACAGTTCATTGGTGGAGCGTACTTGAAAGGGTTACATTTATGAGTACTACATACAGTGACTGAAAAATAATGAATTCCCCTCTTATAAGGTATGATTATTTATTGGTATGTCAATGTTCTTTCCAAAAAGTAGAATCTTAACATTTTCTTGAGTAAATCCTCCTTCTGACCGATTTATTTTCTGGCTGTAAGTGCATTCAACATACTCCACAACATTTCCATTTTGCTATTATCATTCATTTATTGCTGAATTGGGAAATATCTCACTCAAAAGCGGCACCTTGAGTGTAAAACATGTTTCCGTGCTATTGTGATACTTTCCATATTTATTCACCCTTACTCTATGATTCCTCGTTAACTTATATAATCCTTAAATGGAAAAATGTTGGAATGTAATGGTAATCGTAATATAATGTTGTGTCACGCATAATGAGATTTTTGTGCGTCATCAGGATTAAAAAATGGTCTTCAAATTACACGCACAATTTCCTTCTTATTATTGATCAAGCGAAATCTAGGGGAATAAAATCAAGCGTGGTGATGAAAATTCTATCACTTTTAACTCTTTTTGCATTGCTTCCATTTGATATAATTGGATTTTAACGAAATGCCAGTACTTGGCAAATTAACTGTGAGTTTCTTAAAATATTACTTCCTTAACTTGATAATATGAATTGTAACTACTTTCGAAATCACTCGAACTCCAATCTTATGTGACCAACCCATTAATTCAAATGGAGCCAGAGCAAATTTCAATGAACGTGAAAATTAATTCTAGATTGCAGGAGCAATTTCTTAAAATTACAGAATCTATTCACCAGAGCTAATGTTGCTGTTACAACCAGTATCATATCGTATTGTCTATTATTTTCTCTCCTTGCATCGTTACTAGATAATCCATTATGTTTATGCTTCTCATGTGGCTCGTTTGACGTGGGGCTAACCTGTGAAATTGCAATAGGCCTGTCCCAACTATAACATTTATTGGTTATTTTATCTGGTGTTAACATAACAAATACCATATTTTAATAAGTTTACCCATTTGTAGGGACGACAGGTACTGAGGTACTGATTATTACATCAAATGCTTTTGTACTAACATTCTAATAAATGAGTTTCTAATGAGTTTAAATGAATTAGGATAATTATGGCTTTTTTAGAAATATTCTCTTTCATACAGACTGTTTTCCAAAATAATACCGCATGCATTTCAAGTCACCTTAACACATTATTGTTCAATAAAGTGGGCCTTTTGATTTTTTTATGTAAACACCAGGTAAGATATTCGATGAATGTTTTAATTGTGACAGACCTAATGATGATATCAAACCAATTTGAAAACAAAAATAAGGAAAGTGCAACAAAATTCGGCATCAGTTTTTAACTGTTTATTTTTTTAAATGCACATAATGAATACAGTACTGACCGGTATTAAATGTTTGGCATGCTTCTCTAAAAGTAGACATATTTTCTGGAAATGTTGGTATGGGCAAACTACCCACCATACAAGTTTCATCGTGAATGACAATGTGTTCGCCAAATGTGAAATAAAGACACAAAAGCTAATTTGGTGATGAAGAAATGACCCACAATTGCTAAAAATTTACCGAACACGACGTTCGCCCAAGTCAAGTTTCACTGTATAGCATTGTCCATAATTAGTTACATGGAGCTTATTTCTGACAAAAAAAACTGTTGATAACTTTCGCTAATTGTGACTGAACATAAACTAAATAAACTCGTATGTATTCATTGCGGGTAAATCTTGCCTTTTCGTGGCAGGTCCATTAGCATAGTAAGTACTAATGTTCAACCACATGTTTTATCTACATGATATAAGCTAGTTTTTATTGTTTTGAAGTATATATTAAGTTGTGTTTATGCTAGGATAGTGATATCTTTCTATCTTTGAAATACTGAAAAAGAGGTCACACAGTTCTAATACTTCAAACCTCATTCATGTTCAATTCATTTTGTACAAATGTAAATACCCTACAGATACGTTTTATATCATTCATTACTGATCTGCTGCAGCATTGTGACAATAATATTTTCGATGACGACATCAAGGAGTAATTTTTTTATTTATGACATAAAATTTGTGCTTCACGGTAAGTCATCAAACAATATATAAAAACTCATTTCTCACATCTTTGTGACGTTGTAGTTCCGTCTGTAGGAAACGTGTGCAGTTCTCCCCGGTCTCGTTGGATGTGCTCTGTCTGCTTCTGGCTCATCTTGAATTCTTAACTCTTGATTAGCGAAACCAAGATCCTCCTCTTCACTTAATTCTTCTATATCGTGCAATTCTTCAGTGTTATTACCGGGTCTCAAACAGAAAACCTACAGTAGAGAAATAAAGTCCAATTCGCTTTAAGTAAATTGATATTGACATTAATGGTCAGATCTAAGATATTTATTATGCATGATGTTGGTAAGAACATTTTTGTAAAGTACTATGTAATTCATCAATTTCTTATATGAATATCGTGACTTTTTCAGAAAATAAATTCTAATTTACCTTGTCAGACGGCAATAGGGGAAAATCTCTGGATGGATTTGTTATGACAAATCTTTTCTGTTCTTTGTCGTCCATGACTCTGTAAAGTCCCAAACACAAAATTCCGCAGGACTTTAGAGCTCCGACAAACAACGATCCGTAAAACATGGACGACTAAAAGGAAACAGTGTTATACCTTACTCCCCCATCTCTATACTATTAATAACATGAAGAAGAAACATAAAAACATATACTTAAAGGTGCACAGTGCAAACGTTGGTAAGTCTTACACTTGAAGTCAAAAATATTTCGTGCTCACAGACTGGTCCAGTTTGCCAAAGAAACTCATGTTTTCTTCTAAATTCAAAACGTGATATGATTCTTGAACTTGTAATTGAATTAATACCTTGGCGTTCACTAAGGGCTCCTCGTTGACATGAAGCAGTGTTAAATGACTTCTTTCTCTATCAACGATAGTGCGCCCCTTATCCTGCTTGCGGACTATTCCCAATCCTTCAGCGAGAATCTGTTCGAATTCTCCAGCCTCACCTCCTGTTATCAGGGCTCGGACTGCTATTAATATGTGTCTGTTATGAAATGTCTGAAATATGAGAGATTAAGGTTTGTGAGATGTTTCTCAGAACATTGCAATATTAAAAGTGTTTTATTTGTTTCAATGAATTTTATACAAGACTAACTGCATACATGATCGCACATTTTATTACTTAATAAAACTCACGGCACTCATAAGAGAATCCAAACACGATGCAGCGAAGGCAGATCCACAGGCAAACGGTTGTGTCATGTACAATGGAATATCAGGATCATCATCGTCGTCTTGATCCAGAAACGCTACGTTACTGTCAATTTCTACAAATTTTACAACAAATACATCGGCAGTCTGCTGTAAAGAATATTAATCATGGAAACATAAAGGGTAATTACATTACAAATTTGGTAGGTTCGTATTAGTAAGTGTCAAATTGGCATTTAAGAATAAATCTTACCAAGTTCGGTAGTGAGTGGTATCCCATTCATGCCTCCAATTTGGTGCCGAAACTCATTTGCATTGGTTAGGGCTGCGGGAAAAAATCATAACTTGTAATTTATACATTAAGTGGGTTTCATTACCTCATGCTATTCAAATTACAATTGCCTGATGCATAATTTTCGTTGAAATGCATTAAGTTTTATAAGACATACTTCCGATTGTTTTTATTTGTTCCTCCACACTGTCACTAAACATTCCTTTCAGGTTGAGCGCAGCTAGAATAGCTTCCTTATCCAGAAGAGTTTTATCCACGAGGATATGTTTCTTGGCAGACAAAATGACACACATTCTGCTGTGTTCAACATTCAGTGCTCTGAGATCTGGTCTGTGGGACGGACTTCCCTGAAGAACATTATTTCAAATATTTTTTATCGGACAATATGTTATGAATATAGTATTTATTACCGATATTTTCGAAAACGTTAAAGCAGTGTAGCAAAAGAATTTAAAGTTCTACTTACATGAAAAACATAGAGTTTTGGAAAGGTGCAAATAGAGGTCCACTCCTTTTTCAGATAATTAGTATCGCACAGTATGACAATGTCCTTCAGATCTTTGTAGTGAACGTTACTTGTTCTCAGTGGCATCACAAAGTTGACCAACCCGGTCAGAGGAGAATCTTCATCAGATAACAGACATAAGATGACGTGATTCCGGAAATAATGGTTTCGTATGGTTTGATGATCCTGTGTGGTAAAGCATAGTAGTAATAGATTTCTGGTTGACAGTTCAAAACAACAGAGAAGTAATAAATGTTATACAAGGTTCTCTATCATGACCACGAACCTCTCCCGCATATTTAGAAATTGATGTTACAAAATCGTTTTTCAAGAGCAAGCATGAAATGTTACAAAACAATAGTAATAATCGGCTTCTTACAACTGTACATTGTTCCATTTTTCGACCTGGACACCAATGGAACATTCCTGTAAAATCAAACATCTCTTCCTCCTTTACATTCAAACCAGCAACCATCTTATTCTTTAACAGCATCTCAACTGCCATTGAAGGTCTTCGCTGACTAAATAAAAAAGTGCTTAATAAAGTGAAACATTGTTTTATATTATTCCGCATGATCTGTAAGATAATGAACAGCTGACTTTTCAAATATTACAAGAACTTGCCTTCCATTTATATTACTTTTAAAGTTAGGTATATTAGCTAGGTGCCAAGTACACCGAATAAAGATAAATATTTACAAAATAAAATATTAAAGCCAGTCTAAAATTGAATAAAACCCAACACCAAGCAAACCAAAATGTAAATGCATGCCTAAGGCAGTGCAACTTGGACTCCAAAATCTATGATTGCAATGAAAAATAATGTTTCATTATATTCGAAAAAGTGAATCATTTGTAAATAGTTTAACCAACAAAGCTAGGAGAAAACAACTGTCAACAGAGACTAATTTTAAAGAAGTAACAGTATGAACAACAAACAAAAACAAGATTTAACGTCAGTTACTGATTACATATTTACCCTTCAAAACTGATCCTGAAATCTGTTTAAAATAAGACACGGATAAAATTTTGCCAGTGCCTGAACCTAGATTTTAAGTACACAGTTTACATTTTATACAATGTGAAATGAGAAAGCAAGTATTATGTTCATGCAAAGCATGTACTGCCGTCGCCATGGAGAAAATATTTATGGGTATATGAACTATCATGGAACCTTTTCTCCATCTATATTAAAACTTCTTTGTATCGTAATCCTATTCGAGGGCATGCTGTCTAACAAAATAAGTTTCTTTAAACATTATCTGTGATTAAAGTAACAGACAAGTATGTACCCCGAATTTTCTGCCATTTCAATATCTTCCACATCATCATTTGAGGTGCTTGGGGTGGGAGAGGAGGGTGGAGAATCTTCCATTTGGCTCTTCGTCTTTTGCGGTTGAATGTTTTCATCATCACAAGATTTCTGTTCTTTTACCTCAGATTCGTGATTTGGGCTGCAAATTTTTAATCTTCAAAACTAAAACTGTGATTAGAAGCGTAATTTAGCTGCATGTGAGCTGTGCTGTTCAGTATGTCGAGTATTACATTGGATTACGGAAGCGAAGTGATTTGTTATTCTCGGGAAATGACTACTCATTTGAAAGTTGTTTCTGCCGTTCCGATTCTAGGAAAAGTATCCTTTACTTGCAAACCACCCACAGTTGTAAACTTCGTAGCCATTCCCCCTGTATTTAGTTCAAATCCTTCTTTTAGGAAGCCTATTACAATTAGTTCAGGTAAAGTACAACATTAGTTAAAATATTAATGTAATGTTCTTAAAGCTTTCAATATTGTAAACTTACCGGTCCCGAATATAATCATTAACCTTCCTGTTGAGAAACGTATTGTTTTGTTGGTGAAAGATTTAACATGACAGAAGGCAAGAAATGATTTAGTTAACTTCAATTAAAATATATTGGCAAAGCTGAAAGCTCTTAGAAACATATGATTGGCAGTTAATCAAAAAAATTATCTGAAATATTGCGTGAGGGTGTTACCAATCCCAGGGAAACCAGGAGCACTATACCCGTCTATGGAAATGCACGATGATACATTCTACTTTGTTTTGTATTCAAAATCCTTAGTCCATAAATTAAGCACGAACACCAACTCCATCTTACACATAAAATATGATATCATCAAAACTACTTTTTACTTACAAATGTCGTCTTGTCGAGAAAACATATCTTCTCAAAGTAAAACGTATTCAAACGTTACATACCAATGTGACGCAAGTCTGGACTCCACGCCTTCCAAGTACTCCAGATAATCGTGTTCTGGATCGTGGTTGTCATTAACATCGTCCATGGAACTTAAAACTCCACGTTTGGCTCCCTCTGGTAGCTCTTCGCTGAAGGATTCTACAAATGTTTAAAAAATGCAACAAAAAATTCAATTAAAACTCAACTGGTAACAATGTGAGTGTTTTCTGGTTATGTGCTCAATATTAGTTTTGAAAATTATTTTTCTTTAAATTATGCCAGTTAGGCCCGTGGATTCTCACTGGTATGTAATGGCATCTTACATATCTGTGATGTGGTGAGGTGGATTGCTGGCTTGCAGCGGATCTAGCGTAGTAGAGCTACCGCCCCATACCTACAACACCCCATCCCCTACCTCGCCGTCTGGGACATGACAAAATTGTACAGGATATTCATGAGATTGCTTAATGTTTAGAATCTCATTTCCTCAGCAAACAGAGGGATAAAGAAATTTGGCTAGACTTTATTTTGGGTATTTTTTTAAAAATATTTTTGTCTTAATATTTAAAAGCAAAGCTCAAATCCTGTCACAGAACGAAGGTTAGTCCCAAAGCAATGAAAACGTTTAAACCAATGCTACCTTTACCACATGTAATGCCACAACAAGAAGTCTTCATTAAGTAACATGCAAATGATATTGAAAGGATTTCGTGCAATAGTTTAAGAAAATGTACAATATGTTTCACTTATTGTATATGCTTACGTTCTACCTACTTAGATTATCATTTTTCACGGCAAGATATATGTCCTTCTTCGTTTTTTCTCTGTAGGTTGTGACCCTTAAATTACGAAAATAAGTGAGTCTGTGATGCTGTCGATGTAAGGTAATGTCGTCAGTATAAAATAAAAGTTGCTAAGTTTTTAACCAATGTACATGCAGTGAGGAAAATGTACTTACTTTCTGACATCTTCGGGTGACTGTGCTATGAAGAATCCTGTTGTTCCAATTCCAATTGTCGCCGACTGTGGATTCAATCTCAGCTTTTCCCTTGCTGTTCTGATTCCCGATTCAATAGCAAACAGCAACAGGTTCAGCTCAGTGTAGCAAATTCTGATAAGGAAGTCACATCCTCATAAATTAATATTTCAACTGATTAAGAACCCTTTGAATCTGGCTGGCAGATATAGGCGCTATCTACAGTAGATATTATGCCAATTAATCACGGAGGCTGAAAAACTAAAATTCCATGGGATTCAATTCGATAGATAATCAAAAGATCAAACTTCTTTACGTACTCTGCTGCTTGGGCGAAGCTCATTCCTAGGAATTCGGAAGAGAAACATTCACAATAAATTTCGTTCGATGCGCCATGGTTGTAAAGGTCCTGCCATGTGCGTGGAATTCCTTTCTGGAACAATTGAATTTAAAGCCTGACATCGATAAGGCGTGAAAACGCATTCAGCCCAAATAGGTCATGCAAGATCGTTTACATGTTCAATTGCATGGTGGTGTTTCCAGTTTAGTTGCAAATATCATGTGTTAATTCAATTCTTATGCTAGTTTCAAATTCGTACCACAACTCTTTGTAACTGTGTAATTTGATTTTGAAACTACCGGATGTACCTTATGAGACCTGTTTGTGAAGAGATTGGCCATGAGAGTTGCAACACCCGGAGCGAGACAGTTCTGCGCCATCAATCCGAGCTTTAATTCTGCCAGACAGATACAGTCATCACCATGTAATTTGTCCCAGTTCCAGTTGGGAATGTGCAGCAGGTAAGTCTGAGTATCATAATAAATCATAGCAAAGTTGTCCTGAATTAGGCAAGGAAACTAAGCGATATGCTACTTTAAAACCAGTGGCAGATGTAGGATTTCTTATTGCGAGAGGGAGACAATCCGCTGGGCCCTTACGCCCTTCTTAAAACCGCAAATGAAATTAAACACGTATTAAGGAAGATAGTTGCAAATGTACATGCAAATGGGTAAAAGGGAAAGGATGTATATACCTTGTTGTGAAACTGATGCAACTGGATGATCACTCTGATTCCAGGATAGTAGTTCTTTACAGACGTCGCTCTCATAATATTTCCTGCGTCATCTTCGTCTGGATCTGAGCACATTCGATTCGCCAGAATTAGACAGGCTTGTGCATCTCGCAGCTAAAAATAAAAGCTTTTAGTATTGTAATGTGACACAAGATTTCTTAAGATCTAAAATAACTTTACTTTGATTTTTAGATCGTAACTTTTTAAAGTGTGTTTATTCTTACTTTGCAATCTCTTAACGCTTGAAGGTCCATGATTGATCCTTGTAAGTAAACCACGTTGTTGAGATTTCTCTTTATGAAAGCTTCAAGTTCTAAATCTGGTTTGTTTCTGTAAAAGAGCGTTAGCTTCAATTAGTCAGTGTACGTCATAAGCACGTTGTTCAAATATTAAGCCATAAGTGTATTGCCGGAAATTTTGGAAGTTGTAACGTTGCTGAAAGCTTAGCTTAGTTTAAAGGTTTAATTTGTAGTTGTAACTTACTTGTCAACAAATATGACATTGATGTCCGCATTTTCAGCATCTTCGTGAATAAAGTTCTTGACAAAATTGGAGACAGACTCATATGTAATGTGTCCACAGACCACTATATGTCTGCAAATTATGAACATTTTGTTCACATAAATTGTTATCAAATAGTAATTTATCAAATGTTACATGATAAGCCCTTTAATCAATCAGCGTAAAAAGAAGCACAGATGCATTTCGTAAAGTAATTATGTTATCAAAGAAATAAGGTACAAAGAATTTTAGTGCAAATCCGGTGTTAAGCATACCTTTTACCATAAATTCTTTTGTACGGTTTGCTGTATTTTGTTCTTGATCCTAGATGAGTGATAAGTTCTGGTACTATTGCCGTAAACATAGCCTATAAAAAATGAAACTGTGTTAAGGAAAGACAACCAATAAGCTCACAATAGTTGGCACATTTCTAATAGCAAGCTACTTACAAAGGTTCCCACAATGTATATAATGATAAATGCTCGTCCGATATTCGTGTGTGGTACAATCTCGCCATAGCCAACAGTGGACATGGTAACAAGTAACCAGTACATGCCTTCCCAATATCCGAGTTCTTCATCCTGCTCCTGTTCAATCTATACAGAAAAAAGGATGTTCATTTGTATGAGGGTTGGTTTATCTTGCACAGTTTTACGTTTCATAATACATTTTATTAATATTTTATGCCTCCAAAAATTGGCATCCAAAAGGTAGTAACTCACTAGATGTGCAAATCCTGTCGAAGTCATCCAAACAGATATGAATATGGAACCCATCTGTGCTAATCTGATGGATGTGGCAGCTTTCAGAATGTGTAACATTTGTAGAATTTCTGGTACTTGTAGCAAATACAGCAATCTCAGAAATCGTAGTCCTACAGGAAGAAACCAAATTATGACATTCATAAATTAACCTAATGCGACAAATACAGCCTGAAAACTGTTGCGTTCAGAGAATAAAACCTTACAAAACCTACAAAAAGAAAACAAAAACATGTCGCGTGTGTGAGTTCTGTCGCTTGGCATTCGGCACAGAATAATGCAGGGTTCTTTAGTTGTCCAGACCTGTGTGCAATTAACAAGGTAGCAATGCAATAGCAAGATAACTTTGGCAGTTCTGAACCTTTTATTCTGTCTGATGTTGAACAATCTAGCCTTTAGCATGCAG
>JBCAUI010287076.1:0-15716 GCA_038406195.1 Haplosyllis anthogorgicola
AAAATATTATGGACTTTACAGACATTTGTAGTCAGTGCAGGTCTAAGTGCAGCAGGCACCGTGTAGTTGAGGCTAGCAGCCACTAGGAGTGCTGCACACAGCTGTGGCACATAAGCTGATATAGCAGCTGCGACGTCTGTCCTGTACCGTCTGTGACAGTGCACACAAAAGTGGCTGGAACTTACTTGCAAAACGTAAGTTTGCCAAGCAAGCTAAACCCTTATTGTAATGTATACTCTCATTTTACTTTGGCAAATTTCTCACAGGAATTAGCGCTCGTTTCACGCTCGTAAAAGCTTCAACGGGGTCTGTACAATTACAAAGTGGAAGCTGGGAAATTGAGCAAGACAGTCTGCCATGTCGGCACTTGTGTTTTGTCTATGCTACTAATTACTACGGAGCCTCTCCTCGAGTACAGGGAACACTATCTGACAAATACAATGATTCTCAAGCAAAAACCATCCACAATAGACCGCTTTGTAACCAAATGACGGGCTCTTGTAAAAGCGAGTTTTCATCACAGGAGATTGGCAATGCTTTATAAGAAATTTCCACGAAATTAATTCGCCGACAAACGTGCGTAGTTAACTCTTATGAAGTGACCGAGTGGCTTCGAGTGGGGGCTTAAGTGAGCCACTTCAAGTTGTAACATTCGCTGTAGCCTGTGATGTCTTATTACCCACGGTCGTCCGGGGCCTGAAAATGAAGATGTGAAGCATTCACTTAAGTAGTTAAGTGTTTTTAACTAATGTGATGTTTAGTATCTAAGCTGATGACAGCAAATTGGAAGTGAATCAGCGAGCCCCTCGACCCGGTAGGTCAGGCTCATACACGATGCTAAGTACGGTTCCAAGACATCGAGTCTGCGGACAAATTTTTTTCTTGGGAGGAAAAACGCCAACACTGTCGCCAAATTTATGTTATTTGTACAAATATCACTCAACGGGCACAAATTGTGTGGTAACAGAGTAATTGATAGGTAAAAGGTTCTCGGCAAACTGACAAAGACAATACAGAACATTGGTAGTCATACTAGCCAAGCCTAAACAAGTCTTTGATGGTGTCTAGCAAATAATCACAACAAATCAACAAAAAGCGATATGTTCTTTTCATCGTCGTTATTATCATTGGCGAATTCAAAACACATTAAGTAATAAATATTGGTATGTAAACATTTACTGTGACAAAACCGATACTTCTTCTATTATACAGTATGCAAGCAATAAATTATTGACTTCGCTTATTAATGTCCCGAATTTAGCATAGTTCACAATGAGTTGGAGCATCAGATTTGCCTGTGAGGCTGTGAGAACATTTCAGTCGGCAAGCTTGATTAAGGAAAATGCCAGCAAGCCAGTGCTGTGAGAGAATAGAAGTAAGGCACCGTACTTGTTCATGTCAGGAAAGGATGCCTTAGTGTTCTAAATTTTGCAATTACCATTACGAATACATAGAACCAGAAGCTTTCTGTAAAAATATTTTCCCAGAAAAGACTGGGCTCTAAACTATAGTTAATTACTGACACAAATGATACATTGTGAAAGTATCAAACAAACGGAAAATGTGATTCAGAAATTAAATAACCAAATAAAATGTGCAAAAAGGCATTATCGTGCACAAAAGTACAGTTGTATGTTCACATGCCGATTTTGGAATTTAGTGGGTTTATCCTAATAGAAATGATAAAAATTCCATGCAGTAACAGCATCAGAAAGGAAATACTTATTTCTGTAAGAAATTGCACTTCAGTGTAGCAAAATGTGTGGCAAAGTCATAGAAAAAATTATGCAAAACTACTTTATGTCTACTTTCAAAGCAGCCATACCTACTCAATACAAGTTATCATCTGGGAAAATTTATCACATTACCAAAGTTATTACTCAAACTCATAGATACAACAATGTTTTGGATCTGTTGAGTGGCTTTCTAATTTGCTAGTTCATTCCTCTTACTCTAGGGTGTCCTTACTTTGTATTTCTCACTTATTATGACAATTGTTCATAATTTTTAGGGCATGACTCTGGTGTTTTGATCGTCCTGTATGATGATACTGTTTAACTTGAAATAAAAGGTGGTGGTGGTTGTTTTTCAAATAAACCGAATCAATCAGGTTTCCAGATGAAACCGAATGTTTCAATACAAAAAGAATATAAATCCCCGCGAAGCAGAAAATATAAAATTGTTTTAGAGAAATATTTCAAGGCAGTACAATTAAAGGAGTATCTTTGTTAGCAAGTTTACTCTTAATTCAAAATGAAATAAAGCCTAACGGTTTGATTCCAAAACGGTCAACTGAATTGCATGCTCTGAAAGAAAAAGATAGGTTCCAGGTTCAGCATAATTTTTAAAGTATTTCATATTCATTCATTCCTTTTATGATAAAGAGCATCCATTGCGTAGTAGAAGAACAATATGGCTTTAAGATCGTGAGCAATGTGGAACATAACAAAACGACATCAATTACACCGAAAAACTTCGGATACGGTAGACAAAGGGAAGCATTCATAGCATTGCAAATTTGATAACAAGACAAAAGTCTTCCCAAAAATTCGTTTGCGACCAGTTTTTAGTTGGCAAAGATTATTACAAGTGGCGGTGATGGACTTCATGCAGGTTCAGGTAATGATGCAGGGGGAGGGGGCTGGCAGGGGCCGAGAGCTAGTATCTGCCTGTACCAGCCCTGCACTCAACTGGGCGAGGAGCTAGCTCGAGATGTTAACGGGCCCCCTTCCTACCTGATGGATGAGCTCCCCAGCCTAGAACCGACTCAACACTGCAGATACGGCGCCGAGAAGCCCTCGGCACGCTCACAAATTAATAGAGGGTAAAAGGCCGACGAAAGGGCAAGAAAAAGTGACAAATTATCGCTCACCCAAGACATATAGCGCCAAACGCTATTTAGAATACATACACAAATAAGTTGTAAAGGCTTCTCTTCTCTTTTTTTTTTTACATCTAATACCATTGTATTTTTAATTAAACAATTTGACAACGCATCGTGAGTATCTAACGTTCACAATCGAGGATGGTACAACATACAGACGACTTCAAAACTGATATAGAAAACCCCAATGCTGACATTTACTCTTTTACTCTAAATTTCATGGTATTTATTATTTTAAACAGAACCGTTTAAAAGTTTCTATCTGCCCCTATACCTGAGCACCCCCTGGTGGGTCAGTACGTTATGGCACTCTCCTTCACGCCCAGAAGCCAATTACTACCCCGTCGTGTAGGCTATCGCTACCGTCTGTCGCCGTGCTGCTATCCTTGTTAACTCAATTATGCTTGAAGTTAAGCTACCTATTATACCACACTTAACGTACTTAAAATACACGATAATTTTCGGGCTAATTATCAAGCTGGTGTCGTGGCGAGAGAAAATACACGCTGCGAAATGTTGATGGAAATGAAACGAAATGGAATGAAAATACATGAACTGGGAAATGAAGTTTGCTACTTGCCCAGTGTACAAGGTGTTACGCATAAATTGATTTGATTTCTTTTCCGGTGATCGCAGTCTGTTCCTATCATTGCCAAGGTGAATCTGTTGCCTCTTTTGAAAATATTTGTCATGCTTGGTTTACCAATCATAACTAAGAAGGAGATGGTGAACACATTGACAGGTAACAGCCGAGGTGTTTTTGTGGATCCTTTACAATAATTTCTTTGCTTACAAGTCATGTGCGCATCTTTGTACAGGGTTACACCGTTAAACAAAGAGTATGTGTACTCTAGCTGTACACTGGGTCACATACATGCTATGTATCAATAATAGTCCAGTTTAAGGATATTTAGATATTTATGATAGCCGAACACTTATCATAATGTGCACATTCAAACAAAACTGTAAATTTCATCTGGAATCCTTATGCAATGCTCAACGTTTTAGCATAGGCATAAAACAAGAACACTTAAGGTAGAGACTGAAATCGTAGTGAGTAAAAATGATGAGATACAATACCATCTTTTAGTTGGTTTTTTTTTCCAAATTATCAAAAATAACAATGTAATCTGACACCAGATCGGCTTGTAAACAGATGATTCGTAAACAAACTTGCATGAACGTATCGTAAACCATATTTTTAGAATTTGTAACATGTGACGACCTATGTGCTCACACTAAATGTGTATCATTGAAACGGTTTAAGTATATAAATTGCTCTACACTGCTATAATTCATGTTGCCTTTTCAAGAATCCTATCAATTTCAAATTACCTTACATGGTAATTTTGCAGGGAGACAGACATCAAGATTGGAGCATTGCACAATGGCGCCACTACCTCCTTGACTTTAAGGCATTAACACATGGAGGCTGTGTAAGGAAGAAATTTGTCACTGTGTTAAGTTTCCCCTGCAGGTGAATTATTATGTAGATGGGTATCATTACTGAGCCCGCATCACCTGGAAAAACCCTCTATCAATAGATTTAATTACTATCCGTGTACCCATAAATGTACTAAATGATGATAAATTCTCGTATCAGTAACTAAGTATAATGGTTTTTAGCATAGACACTGAAGGGTATTTTCTATCTCCTTAAAGGTGAGTTCTTTATGCTCTAAGTGTGTTTGTATTATCTCACAAATTTACAAGCTTTTGTGGTAAGCAAGTACATCAACATGGACTATTGTGTGCAGATTTCAAATCTTGCATACGTTTGCCTATTAATTTTGGAAAAAATTTTAACGTTACGTCGCAATTTTATGCTCGCCACAAGCAAATGTGGGGGGGGGGCATATTTTTGTTCACAAATTTGGTAGAATCCAAAAATTAGTAGAGTTTCCAGGAGCTGTGAAAAATAGAAATCATCAACAGAATCGTTCACAGCGAATCTGACCTCGAGGTTGGCCTCCACGAAGACCTGGTTTGAGCGATTTCCTCAAAATTACTCTAATCATACATTTTCTCTTGACCTACAGTCGTAATCATAATTTGACGTTGGTATACTCACTTCAAAGTTATGGTGTAAGTTATCCCGCTATGTCTAAAAGGTCCCAAATTCAGTTTGTCACGGGTCATTGCTAAATTGACACATCTAAATTTAAATTTATCAAAACCAAAATCACATGATAATTCATAAAATCAGGTTTGCCTGAGGGCTTGATATAACTGCCAATTATAATTGCCCTAATGTGTTTAATATGACGTGTGTCACATGCAGACTGAAATACCTTCAAAATATTTTATGCTAATGACGCTCCCATTCACGCTAATGGAATGGACCCGATTTTAATTCAATTTTTAATTTTATTTTATTCTAGAAAAGAAAGCTAAAATATGCATACAGCTTATATTAATTATATCAATACAATAATACAGCGCAAGTATTAATTTCAGCCTATTTAACCAGCCAACAGGTGATGATTCTCGAATAACACTTTTCTTTATGCGAAATCACCAAAACGGAACAGTAGTTATTATTGTTGCATGAAAGTATTGCATTACCCATTGTGTTACGGTTATTAGCTATTTTAATAGAACCATAACCAACGATAACATAGGAACAATTTATTCGTCATATTGTTCATCAAATTGGCAGTTTGGTTGTTACAGTCCAGTGATTTCTTGACTAAAACTGGTCCATAAGACTTGAGGCAAATTTTGTATAATACAGAATCTAGTCTTTCGAAAACTAGCGTGTGTGGTCTTCATAAGTTTTATATAGTAAAACTATGATAAAATCGAGTGACTGGCCCCGGAAGGCTTATCTTTCAAAAAATCATCTGCAGACTTGTTTCTGAAGAAACGTAAAAAAGTTGTCAATATGAGAGGAAGCCATCTCCAGCAGATCAATATCTATGACACAAACCTTCTTCAAATGAGTGGTGCTGGGCTGGCCACCAACCATCGGATATACAAATACAGAATAGTTCTATTTTACACATATATAATAACACTTCAACATGGATGAGAATTCGCAGGAATTTGAATGTGATTACGTGTAAGTACAGATAACGAGAAGTACAAGATAAGGCGATGCTATAAACTATCAAATTTCCACACCAGGCGGCTTCCACTTTGTTCATGAACACCACCCTAGGTCCGTAGCCAGGAAAATGATAATGAAATGAATTATGGTTAAAGCACTCATAATTACTCTTCCAGATTTGGAGATTGTGGACAAAACATAAATTGACTGAGAAATGTTCCGTTTGCGTGATTTATACATTTGCTTGACAACAATCATTAAAAAGTCATTGTTAAAAGTTTTGTTTACCTTAATGGGTACTCTATCTGAGTGAATTACTTCAGCACATAAAAAACAAGCACTTAAATCCTTTATTTAATGCTCTCTTGGAAAAGACATCGATGCCAATTATTTAAAATTTATAGATCAATACTACTGATAAAAAGCAATGATAAAGCACCAACATGCGTAACGGAAGTTAAGTGATTTCCAAAATTCCATTGAAAAACTAATTATCACACAAAGTCATAATTAGGTAGTTAAGTAAGCACGTCAAATCGATATTAGTTTTTGGAATCGGTATCCGCTTGTTTCGTTTTTATCACCACTGCCGGTAGCAAAATCAAATGTGTAATTGGACATAATTAGAGACAACTGTCAAGACATTTTAATCAAAGTGTATTTATTATTTATGAAACTGATTTATGGAGCGAGCTTTGTGAGTAATGAGGCATTGTTCAAAACAGAAAGTTTTAACTTTTCATTAAAAGGCTGGTATTTTATTTATTTATATTGTCATGCACAGGTTGGTTTTAAAACTTAACAGGAAACCATTGACGCATTATTAAATACCATAGTTTGCCTAAATTTACTGCAATTTGGTATTTAGCTCTTAGTGCGTTCGATCTTTAGTGATCAGTGAAGTACAACTAACTGCGACACAGTCTGAACTTGCGATAATTCTTCAGTTTGAAACATGAATTTGACTTTCAAGTTGTTTATCTGCATCAGCAAGACTTTTCGCAACAGATCATGAAATTCCTATTAAAAGTTAAGCGCCCTGCAATAATTAGATTAAATTTCATGCTGTGCTAATGATAAGCCAATGGAAGCAGGGCGCTTAACTTTTAATAGGAATTTTATGATCTGACTAGAAAATCTCGTAAAGTTGGGGGTTTCGTTTGAAATGGGTCACCTTAACTAGTCAATAAGCGAAGGAAAGATGTATTGTAGCTTTTTTTGACAATTTGACCTTCAGCTTAAGAAACATTTTCACTACAATACTACGATTCCTCTTTTAATTTGCAAAATATCTAATGCTCCACATTTATGCAACGTTGTTCGATATCTCGATATCGCCTAACATCGCAGTTACGATTCAACGTTATTCGGCTTCGAGATGTTTTTTCCTGAATATTCTGACACAGGAGATGGGTCCTGGCAATCGATTCAATCAATGTGTTCAACAACGACCAGTGTCTGAATACATTTGTAAAAGTCTCAAATGTTATAAATCTAATTGACATAAAATGAAAACGAAACATGCATATGCAACTAGCAAGTCGGTTCCAGAATCAAAGAAGTTTAATGTCACTTCAAATGAAGATTTCTTTGATGCGTCCGCGCTAATGGTTAAAATAAACACATCAATTTGTATTTTCTGTGAAGCGTAACTAGGCAAGGATTTAGAAGCTCGGGTATAAAGGAGTCTCTTGACCCTTAAAGAGTAGAGAGTGATTGAATGTTTATGAGCACTAGGGGGCGGGCGCCGTCTTGGCAGGAAGTCTCGCAAAACCACGTGCCAAAAATCAGTGCCACGTCTACTCAAGGAAATTGGCCATACTACCTCGATAGTTAGTAAATAATATACCCCTAATTCTTTTTAAGATGGGTGTCTACCTACGTGTTTTTGGCATCTGAGGGGGTTAATTTCGAAAATAACATCGAAAAAAACGTAGCTCCATAAGTTTAACAGCTTCTGGTCTACTGACTTGTTGCTTTGATTTTTAATAGTGCAGGGGGAACTATACTATTATGAAGCACTAAACAGAACAAATATTGGTTAAATTCTAGCGGCTATGTTAGCTTTGCATTTACCTAATTGAAAATCTATCAAACTGCTTCTGCCACAGTATGCTGGTTGCGTCGTAAAATTGCAATACAACAAACAAACGGTTTGTAAAATTTTATCAGCGTGACAAAGGTAATAGTACCGAAGATAATCTAAGCCACGACCAATGAGAGATCATAACCTCTTCATACTAAGCATTTAATTGTTTATGTAAGATACATAGATCTGTATTCTCTTTTAACGTTTGCAGAAACGTCGCCAGATGCTTTTCCCTTACCGGTGCAGGAAGACAATCAATGAATCTAACGCAATAGACTTCAAATTTTCAACAATTGCTACATTATGCACAGATACTCTGCTCCGTGTACTCATTGTCGAAGTTATTTTCCCACGAAGCGGGGTAAAAATATTCTCCAGTGTCTCACGTGACCGTGAAGCATAAAAATGTTTGGAGATTGAGCAAATTAAATGAATGTTAAAGAGTGATCACTGCAAGACGCACCGATGTGTGAACAAATAGTGAACACCAATGAGCAACAGATGAGCGCCAGTGAAACCATAAACGTTCAACACGTTATTGTACCAACTATAGAACTGTAACTCTCAATAATTTAATCAATTGAACAATACGTTCTTAAGTAAATTTCATCCGAAAACGTAACATATTTACAGGTTTTTAAAAATCTCATGAAGTGTTTTGTGAAGTGCGCCCCCTTCCTTAGTCGTAACCCACGCAATGTTGACACCGTTTGGGTGAAGGCAATCTAACCAGCTCCATATTGCCTAGATGTTTGAGAGAAGCTCATTAAACGAGTAAAGCAACATGTTAATGTCAAATTGCAGTTACCTCAAAAGTTATTCTTACCACGTCTTTGTAATTGATGTAGAAGGACCTTTGAAATGATTTAATAAAGCCTGCCTATTAGGAGGCCCAGTAAAAGGTGTTTTAGCTAATGATATTGGGCCAACCCACCTACTAGGTAAATGTCATACAAGTCTCTTTTAAATGATGATGTATCGTCGGAAGATCAAGACAAAATAGCTGCAGATAAAGGGTCCGTGGCAGGGAAACTCTACGGGATCTAATGCACTTTTATATGATTTCAGATTGTTAGTTATGTTTTCAAGGAACCACTCTGACTGATAAGAAATTGGTTATTTTATACGAGAAATACTCTTACATTTGTGCTATTAAAACAAGATGCGCTAAGAATGACAGACTGTCTACCCGCTAAATAAAGATTTATGAATTCACCTATGGCGATTTAATATTTCCAACTCGTCCTAATGACTATATTCCTGTGTCTCACTGCTGACCTACAGTTTAGAAATAGGTATGTAATTGGTTCAATAATCAACTCGTCTTTGATATTGCATAGACCAAAAGCATTTGCGAAAATGGCGAAATTCATATCATTACTAATATGATAAGTAATAAACTACAGAGGGTATTATTTATTGACACAGGTATGAGTACGATGCACTAACTTACTTTCAATTGCTTTCTGTATTTCCCTAAGTCTACAGAGCTCAACAGGTAAGAATCTTATTTGGGATCCAGAAGAGCCCGAAGAGAACTGTTCTACTAATAAATCAGTGGCTGACTGAAATGAAATAATTCTACGTGTCTACATATCCTTTTCAAAAGTAATGTAACAAGAAAACGTGATGCTTCGGCAATTGTGATGCCATTCGTACATGTATGCATTTTTTACAATGAATTTCTTGTTAATAATTTTACTGAATGTATCACGTTGAGTAACCGCGTTATGTTATGCTTGCACATGTCATTTCCTGAAAGAGACAGGGTTTTTGAAAGGGCCTAGTTACCCCAAGGCCTAGACAACTTCTAAAGAAGCTGAGTGTTGGTGTTGAAGGACACAACACCAGCTTTGTGAGGCCCTGGGCAGGTGAATAGCCTGAAGCTGTTCACCTGCAGCTCAGTCTAAGTCTATACAATGAAGTAACCAGAAACAACTTACATAAGCTGATAGCTTATAAAGTTAGAATTTGGATTCTACTTAGGCTCTTTGTTACACCAGGAAGTGAGCTGCCCCATGTGAGAGTACCCCCTGGTGGACATCTATACAATGTACAGGTGTCTTTGGTTTTAGCTGAGCTGCCCCACGAGGGAGCACCAGCACCAGGCTGAGCTGCCCCTGGAAACAGGAGAGTGCCAGCTCTCAGACAAGCTGCCCCACATGAGTGTGCCATCCACAGTGCCATAGGCTGACCTTACCAGGTCAGATTGTGTACCTTGACACAGGCCAAGCGACAGCTTGGAGTGTGTATATGACTAACACAGGCTGAGCCCTCAGCTCAGATTGTGTATTACCATGGCATAACTAGTGCAAAGAGAGGAGTGTCTCTGCCTCTGGAATATTATTATTCAATAAAAGGATTGTTCTGAAATGGGAACTTGTTTCTTGTGAATAAGAGTGCTTTAGCCAATATATGAACAGAACCTAAAATACACAACAAGAAGATCCCAGCTCTCGGTCCACCGATGTGAACCCAGAGAGCCCCAGCAGCCGCACCGGCGCCAGTGGCGGTACTAGTTGGCACCCGCCGACATAGGTCCATTTTCAGTTTTATTATAGGTTAAGACAATTGTCCACACGCTTTCATTTCAGGCAAGAACAATTCTCAGATTCCCGTAAACAATGAAAAATACTTAAAGTATAATATCGAATACGATGTGCTATAGACATAATGGACTTAGCCCATTACGGATGTGGACTTTTGGTTTACACTATAAATTTCATAACTCCAATAACAATAATTAATTATTTGCATTTATCGTGATGATGTATAATTTCATTTGGTAATAATTGATCACTTGGTTACAACGTAACAAAAATCATGCCGAACATTGCAATGCAATCTGTACATTATCAATGGACTTCCTCAGTGTTCTGCTTCGTCATTAGTTCAAGTTAATAACGCAAATAATTTAAATCTTTATTATGAAACCAACTTACACTACATTATTTTATAATGAACTAGGCGAACAAAGTAATACTAAATTTATACTAGAATAAAAATAGGAATCATCAATTCAATCCTGGTGTTATAAGCTTTGATATATTTTTGGATTGCATAAATTCAATTCTACTTTTTCAAACTATTTCAAAATAACCACGATAAATTAAAGTAAAGTTCAATAATTTTGGTTTATAAATATTATTAGCATTGTCAACTTAAAATATCTGAAATATTTTGGTTTTAAAATAACACAGGAAAAAGCACTGCTTGTATTCTGATGAAGTAATGTTCACCAAGTTCCCGAAACTGTAAACGACTAGCCAATTGCAAAGAGACTGTGTCGATTTACGGTATAATTTATACTGTATCTCTACAGCGATGAATCTGCTAAACAATTCATTGTTTCCGCAAACCGAACTCATTGAAAAATAAATGTATTAATTGGGGTATTTTACATCGTTATGCCAATAGATAACAAAACCAGAAAAATCTTCGTTATCGGTAACAAAGGAATCTCAAGCTGTGCTATGGAGTCGAACAAAAGTAGAGCGTTAAGTCTTGTAGTCTTGTCTGAAACCTAGAATCTTTCATTTTTTAGGCAGGAATAGACTTTCGGCATGCATAGTAAAAAATGAAACTGATATCTTTAAAGTCGTTCTTTTTATTCACTCTTTTTGGCAACATATGTAACAAACTGTATATTCTCTCTTTTTGCATAATCTATACAAATGGTTCACACAAAGGCTCTCCCATTGAAAGACTCTTCCTTTAAAGAGACACTAAAAATAAATAATTCAAGAACATTGGGTAGCTGATGGGCTCATTGTTGCTGCTCATACTAATTTAAAATCTCTAAATTAGGATAGAAATTGTCGAGTACGGAGTAATGGCTTCTTTCCAGTTGGCACTGGGAGATAACAATTGTAAGGAAAATGATATAAATAACCGCCAAACAAGTAGCACAATTTAATGATATACTTCCTTCAATGGGAAAAGCAGTAATTGGTAGATTTTGGCTTTGATCATTTGTCCTCTCTTCAGGGCAAATTCAGTTTACAGCGTTTCTTCGTTGTTCCTGTTGAATACATGTTTGTTTGCTTTTCTACTTAAGCTTATCACTTTCATAATGCCATTTTTAATTTATCATTATTCAGACTAAAATTGGAGTGAAAAGATCACAGTACATCACTGCTTGAAAAGAATGTCTAAGGAGATAAACTTTGAAACCTAATTTTTTAAATTATTCTTTGTAAAGCTCTCTAATTTCCAGCCATGTAAGGATTCCTCTCAGCTGTATAATGATCAAGATCAGAACTCGAGTTTTTATGAGATGTTGTGTGTAGCCCAAGGCTATACACCCTCCATGAATGACAGTGAAGACAGATGATCTTACTTCAAAGTACCGTATTTACAGGTATCTTCAGGTGTGTCATTGTCCTTGCTTTCTCCTATGGCGAAGCAAGATACCAAGCTATGGCGCCAAACTTGAGACATGGTCATTTATCACCCGGACTAGTAGAAGCCCAGCAGATGCTTGCCAGGCACAAAAACTAACACGTATTTTGTAGCAGGGTAATGGAGATTAATTGTGGGCTAATTGTTGGGAGGACATTGGCAAGACTGACAACATGCTTCAAACTGACATGACTTCAAGTCACGTCGCTAGGTGGGGTGCCATGTCATTCACAAGAAGGTCTACAGATTTTAAGATTTGAGGATCTTAGGGTTGTTTTGGAATTGTAAGTTTAACTAATATTGCCTTTCACAAGAAAAGAACCTTTATGTTAGGAATTGCATTACAATTTATGTCTACATCTAAAAAAGCGTTACAACGTAAGAACTCATTATGTCAGTTTAAATCTCCCTGAACTAAAAAGATCTGTATTTAGTATTTAGTAGTTAAGACTTTCACTTATCATTATCAAACTAAAACAATGATTCAATAAAACATTACGTCGTGTTCCACGAAGTGACAACAAAATGAGATGAATTATGATTTGATCTATAAAATCATGCACTAAATACAAGAATACAATTCAGTCTAGGGCCTTCCGCTTACCTGACAAACTATCATTAAGATAAATAGAAATCTAGACACAATGGTAATGAAAACATAACAGGTTCGATCTTCAAATGACCTCGACCTAAATTTTGACCTTGATCTCATTTGTTGATTATCAAGTTATAGCTTGAACAGGTAGAGCAGACGCACAGACAGACGCGACTGAAAATGTTACCTTCCAGCATACGCGGTTGGTAATGAGTTCTGTATAATCTTATTCAAGCCCATACAAGTATTTTGGACTGACCATTAATTATTCACCAATGCTTCAAAAAGTATTGAGAAGTGTGACCGGTTGCCTGCTAACACCCTTGTACAGTGTTTTATGATGTTGTTCTTATTGAGCAAAAAGTGGATGCAAATCACAAGTGACTCTGAGGACCATAGCGTGCAGTTGAATAAGCACACGAGCGACAGATCCCACCCAAAACCTATGGGAAGAGTCACCCCAAGTCTGAAACCAAGGGTACCAGTGGCCTCAACAATATAATTATAGAGACGGTCAATTTGTTCAATAATATATCGAAACGAGATAGTCATTGCACAGTAACCGGTTTATCGAATGACGTCATAAAACATTACGTTCTGTACCACGATCTGACAATAAAAAGGGATGAATTATGGTCATTTTTATGAAGATGACCTCTAAGTCTTGTCGAATTTTATTCGATAGACAATTATCTGAAAATTACTCAATACGTACGTATCATAATTAAAATAATTATCGCATCATAATGAAAAAATCAACGATCAACTGTTCAAAAGTATATATCGTCGATATTATCTACCACAATCATACAACATAATGAAGAAATGGTGTTGAAAGGAATTAGAAAATATGTACATGTAATGTTGTAACCATTTAGGGCCACAAGAAAATTCTTAGGGTAATACGATAGTCTGTTTCAAAAATCATTCAAAAGAATTCCATGTCAACTTTTTGTAAGTAAACGCCCAGATTATTAAAAAGAAAGTAACCATAAAACATAAAACCTGTGTAACGGTATTCAAACTTTCCAATGTGATAATTTCCAAAAAGAAGTTAATCCCGACTTTTTACGTGGATTTGATTAACTGTGTTTTTAAAGTTTCCTGAAAGGTAGTTTATTCATGAGTTGTTCCTTTACATAGATAAGTATCTGTGGTTGTGAATTATTTGAGAATGTCATCTAGGCTTCAATTATTACCCGTCATTTTACCTAGCATTTTAAAAATATCCAAAACCGGGTATATGCTATCTGATTGTTAGGGGACAATTATTGTTAAATTGCTTAAATGTAGCCAGCTATTTTAGAGCTATGAGAAGATAAGTATGTTTGATAATGTCATTCACACTTGGCTTATGTTGCTTGCACCCCAGGAGTTGAACTTTGAGATGTCGCAGCTCACAATAGACTGATATGAACACCTTAACTCACCCATGGATGACCTTCACATACCTCTGTTTTTCCAGCAAATTGGGTTTGTTTGTAGTCAATTTGAAACATAATAAATCTACCTGTGAAATTTGCCAAATTTGATTTGCCTTGCATTGTTGTGAAGCAAAGTCAGAGTGGTAGAAAATTACAGGGTAGTCAAAGGCAAGGGAGACAGTCAGGCACCACAACGACCAAGGGACTCTGTCAGGCCCCCTCAGGGCCTTGCGGAAAATGATCTCTTATATATAAACACAATTGTTCGCCGCATAATTTATTCCTATTGCTTTATTCACACACTACCAATTTGGTGCTTTAAAAGAAAACAGCCTAGCTGAATGTTCTCGTACTAATGACGATACTAAATATAAACTACTCCCCATTGGCAATAAGAATAACTTCGATTCTATAAGTAACATTGTATCTTATCTATAAAGTCTATTCACAAGGCACACACTTAAATGGTATTTCCTTTAAGCGAGCAATTGGTTTAAAGCTGTCAATAAAGAGAGGGCCGATTCGTGGACACAAAAGCCACTCCAATTATAGCAGTGCTGGGCTGTTTATGGGTGTTTGGGCTCCCCTGCGGAGGGTAATTATATAGTCATTTACACGATAGCCCTTTTAGTGGGCAACAAGTCAAGGAATCTATTACCTGCATGAGAGTAGTTATTGTCATTCTGAGGAATTCTGGCGGCACACCGATAGAGGAACAGAGAATTGATACAGTCTAGATTAACCACATGTAACAAACAAGTGATTACAAATATGGTGTTCGCATTCCGTAGTACTTAAAAACTTTAAACGTTAACCACAACGGGACATACCAATCAGATTAAGTATAAATGTATAAAAAGGGAATTGGGTTTTTATTGGAGGGTTTTCGATTATTTACCAAGAAACAAACTAAGGATTCTTAAAAATGACTTGAGGCCTTTTTTATAAACAGCGTCACAAATCAAAATTAAACATATAAATCAATTCGTATTGTTAGGATTCATGTGTAATTTGTAATATAGATGCATATTGTATAAATATAAATGTATGAGTACACATACACGTTTGTGTGTGCGTGTGTGTGTGTGTGTGTGTGTGTGTGTGTGTGTGCGTGCGTGCGTGTGTGTGTGTGTGTGTGTGTGTGTGTATACCTGATTATGTATAGATAGTGTCGTGGGGTTATGCTTGTGTGTTGCAGTACAGATAACACTAACCCGAGGCGTTACGATGACTCTATGTTTATTGCTTAAGCTGATGCATGCATGAGGAGGGTC
>JBCAUI010287187.1:0-15716 GCA_038406195.1 Haplosyllis anthogorgicola
AAACTTTCAGCACTGCATTCACGCCGACTTCTAGTTGAATACTATAAGCCGTTGCATGTAATGCAACGGCTTAATAAGTGCACCCGAGTCGTCATCATATTTTCCGCATCGAGCTTTCAAGAGCATATTTTAATTGCCATCTCTTACTGAGTGTAATTACAACACGAAACTCTGCATTCTCATGCAGCCTACTTGGCATGACTTCACCTAAGTATTGTTAACAAACATCGTGCATAATTAACTGCAAAGTTAGAATGTAAACCTTTTACTTGGTTTTACGCCTACAAAGTCCTTTTCCGTATTAGCATTACACAACGAAAAAAATATGTCTAAAATAACTCAATTAAATGTAAAACACGTGTAAAATTCTCATATTAAAAAAACTGTACATGAAATGTAAGCGAAATTTAATCAATCACATCTCTCACTCTGTCCAAAAATTTATAAATATTAAAATATTAACCTTTAATTTCTTACCCTATCCCGTTTCGACACGGTTAATCCTATGTGTTATAGTACGAACTCCGGCCTGGCCGACAACAGAGGAAAGCTGCTATTTTTCCATATATTAATACAGTGTTCGGATAGGTGTGACTGCTGAGCCGAGGAATCTGGCAGATCGAGGGATCCCCCAAGTACGCCCGTATTAGGCCCCTTTTTTATTATTTGGATTACATTGCACTGGCAGAATCTTTAAAGTGTGGCAATCGGAAAAGCAAGTAAGGTAAAAATTGAACTTGGTAACTAAAAAGTCCATCTGTTCAATAATATCAATAAATTTTAAAGGGTTTTCCGATCGATTTTTGGCAAGAGGTGCCACAAACACAGCAAAATTTTGCCGTACACAACATGTCTCAGATGCCACTGGTGAGAGTTTAGTTTGAAATCCCGATCTCCAAGTGCGGCGGGAAATGTAATCAAAAGAGTTAAATACCAATAGCCTTTAGCCTACCAGTCAGACTGTGTTTGTACGCAAACTGCTGGCACAAAGCAATGTTGACAACACGATCAATCCACACCGCAGCCGTATAGGAAATCAACAACAATGCACACATATATCCCCCGTTTATTTCCCGCCAAACCAACTCTACCACTGATACTGGATAAAGAATAAATATTTGGGGCTCAACTGGTCTCAGGATTATTAATATTGAAGGGAATTTATTGGAAACGTTTGTTGTAGAAATCATTCGTGAGGATCTCTGTATTTGGAAACGGGTCATATTTTACGATAATTCTCCGAATTCCTGCACAAGCCTTCAGAGAAACCATTCTCTCTTCATTCTCAAGACACTTACCACAAATTCAATCTTGTTCGCTTGTTCTTTAAGGCTAAATATTACACCTTCAGAGACCGAAATTCAATTTTCGTGCAACTTTTTTTTCTCACCCACTTGCACCAATTATAGCCTGAACAATTCTAATCATATCAAATAAAATAAAAGGTCAAATACATACCACAATCAGCAGACTAAAGAACTTTCCTTCGATAGTACAAACAACTATATTTTGAAGTACTATGGTTTATTATAGTACAGTAAAGCGTCATCATTAATTTTAGGTTAGTGTTTGAACATAAAATTTGTTCTGTACACAGAACGTACCTTTTATTAATACCATCTATTTATTTGACCTTCACTATGTCACGCAAATTTTCAATGGTCCCAAAACAATTTGTTTTCATTTCAAAACAATGCTATTAAATTTGAATTGTTTTGCAAGAAATAAAATAAAATATCGCACTGGAATTACCCCATGCTTGATAAATTGTCATTCCTTACTCTTTTTTACTGAATCTTGTAAATTGTGGGAATAACTGAAGCAAATGGAAAATGATTTAGCATGTTATCTCAGCATGAGATTCGTGTAAGTTACTGGTCTCTCCCATTATTCATCGTCTGATTGTTTACAAAATTGTTACTGTTTCCATGTAATCAATGTATTTTCTAGCGCGGAAGATACTTTGTAACGGGTCTGTATTTTAACGTAAATGTCATTCTTTACTCTCTATTCATTAAAACATCAATTAATTATTGCTTGCCTCTGAAAAATCGCTCCCAAGATACGAAATAAGAAACAAGTAATGCTTGCGAAGACTTTGCAGCTGCTTTAGTCATGAAGAAGCCGCTTCCATTAGCTTTTAGTAGGTTTAGAAGGAAACAATAGGTGTTTTTTGGAGAATAAACACTTATTTAATGAGATTAGAACTTGCCACCTGTGTTTGTTCTCGACTGTCATACAAATATGACAAAACAGCCATTTTCTGTCAATTTAAGGTTTAAAAGTTTCTCAGCTTACCAGAAAGAAAGCAGTAAATTGAAAATGTTAAAATCCTTCAAGGTCATTCTTGAATAACATTTAGACCTGAATACATTAATTTTTTTCTAATTTTCAAAGCAGTGTTAGGCATGGTCACTTTTGCATTCAGGTAAAAAGTGTTGAAGGAAATTAAATATGAAATTTAAAAAAATAAAAAATTGTAGAGGATGCAACAGCAATGAAAATGCCTGCGCCACACGGTGAAAAAACAATTGTTGTGAGTAAGAACTGAGAAATTTAGGAGCGATGTCGACGCGGTCTGACAATTAGGAAAAAATGTGTTCATTGTCTGAAACTTGAAGAAAACACCACATTCTAAAAAGAACTACTTGTTCATTTCAGAATATTAACTGCCGTTATTCCAACACCATTCCAAGGCACAATATTGTCTACGTTCTCAAATGCACCTTTATGTGTCCAGGTAGGAAGCTCTCTGTATCGATGAGAGATTAGAATTGTGTTCTATTTCTGACAATACTGGAAAAAAGTTAGTCAGGAGTGTTGGACTATACGGCATGAAGCTCTGTGCACCGACAGGACATCTTCTCGTTTCATTGCGGGGAAGAAAAACTCACCGTTTCCAGATCGTCTTCTGCCCAGCTTGCCTCTGTGTTTGGATTGCGCGGTCACTTTCCTCGCTTCCTCGAGCAGCTGTGCTGTAAATAGCTTATCCGCCTCTGACAGTTCCAACTCGTTTAGATTACCATTAGGCACTTTCGCATCTTCATCCTACATATCACATAAAAATATCTCTTGTTACTGTTACAAAACTACAACTTTCCTATAATTATGACACCGGGTGCCAAGACTAACTTTTGCGGGGATGCCTTAATTGAAAATTAGAAATACCAAATTTGAGTCGTACTTACTACTGGTTTTTCTTTGTTTTGTCAACTTACATACCGTGGATCAATACTAGAAAGCATCATTCATCAGAGCAGAAATTCATTTTCACCAAAGATTTACTTATCTACTTTTGTTTCCAAAATAGGGGGTGCCATATTTAAAGGGAATATGGAACTTGCAAATGGTCATTGTATTCTTTACATTTGTGAAAAAAATTGTCGTAAGTTAAATTATTTTAGTCTTTGCACTTAATGGTGAATGACCATGAAACAAAAATCCACGTCTATTAAATAAACGTTGTACATCATTGTAATATAAAACGAATGAGTTTTTCGGGCATGCCTACATTCCTATTGTAATGACACACGAACAGCAAAACAAAACTAAATCTATGTAGATTTCGAAACCACTGGAGAGAAACAGAAAATTCTGCTTCGCCAATTCGAAATTTACAAATGGGGTTCGAGTTCAGTGGGGTGCACTGTAAGTGCATGGTATCCAAGAAAACCGTGTTCAATTTGTTACAGTGCACCCCATTTAATTTGAACACGGACATGGATTTACTAGAACGTTCGGAATCCCCCTTTTGCACTTTTTTATTCAAAATTGATCGGACAAGCAGAACTTCTTTTTATCTTGAACTTTCCCTTGAAGTTCGAGTTCAGCAGGCTGCACTGTATTCGTTTTAAGCACGTTCCATGTTGCACGCACCTTGTTATGATGTATATCGGCGGTGGTTGTGGTGGTCGTCCTTGGGGTCGGGACTGGAGCTGGAGGCTGGTGGTGTTGTTCCTCTATGCTACACGCACCACCGCCGCTGTGATCCCTCCTCGTGTCTTGCCCTACAGTAGGTAGATAATCGAAACACCGTTTAAATAGATGGTATACCAGATTTGATTTCAGTAGGGAACGCAGTATAGCTTGTATTTATTGTCAGTCAGGTGCTGCCACAACTGTGGGGCGGCAGAAAACTTCTATGCTTTACCATTGCAGCTCAGCACACCATCACATAATTTAAGATATAAAATTGCGCTTTGTATGTTACACTTTGTACCCTACTGTTTTAAAAGGTGTAATATCTATCTTTTTTATATTACTCTTGAAATATACATTGATCACGAAAGAAATATAGTTTCTACGTGACTCACTGACTAGCATTGTGAGACAGCACTAACGAACATTTCATAACTCTTTTATTTCATGCTAATTATTTTAGTATCATTTTGCAAAGTTAGTCGTAAATTACACAAAGTGGGTAAGGGTTACAAAATGTTCAATGGTTCTGACTCATAGTGTTATAGTCAGTGTGTCACGTTTTGACTGCCTTTCAGAGTAATAACAGAAATACTGATTTTAGAAGAATTCCGTACACCATTTACACGTCATTTGCACAGATTACACACTAAACAGCTATTACCTACCCTGTACAGACCTCACTTCAGGTGCCACGTATCTGTGCAGCACACCATTAGGTGGCGAGGGCTTCACCGGCGGTCTCGGAGGGGAGTCAGGCTTTGTGTGCACTGTTACAGTAACGGGTGATTTACCTTGTAAACTCACAGTGGACGTTCTGGTTGAAGGCGATGGCGATCGGTCGTGACTTCTTGAAAATAAATTATTTTGTTAGCAGAATATATTCGAAATGAGGCACCCTCTCAAATACAGCCAACCTCGTTTTTTGGAAGAAAACAAATAATTTTTTTAAACTTGGACATTTATTGACAGTTACGTTTTGTACGAAAACGTTTGAATGATAGAAACGTGTTGGAATGTTTAATGCAAATAGCAGCATATTGGTCCTTTGATTCTTTGAAAAGAGACACTCCCTTATGATTTTGTCTTGGCACCGGGGGCCTCTTTTCGAATAAATACAGTATATCTTATTTGTGATGGAGTTCTATTCGGGCTGTTTCTGCTGTTGTTTCTGGATTTGTACTCGCGAACTATTAGATTTTCAATATTGAAACATAAAGGGACTTGATCCTTGTGTTGTCATTGAATCCGATGCCACAGAACGATGGTGCCACTATTTAGATGAAACACAAAACGGCAATGAATAACAAATTTTCCTTTAAATAGTGTCCGACATTTACATTAAATAGCTACACGAGTCAGAATGGAAATCCAAGACCAGAATGTAGTTAGGGTCTTCACTTGGTCAAAAAGAGATAGGGAACATGGTATAGTCTAATCAAACAGAACATGGCGCTTGTTTTTTTTCAAACGAAGGCCTATCCATGCCAATCGGCCTAGGTTTATCAGTCGAATCAAGTGGTATTCTCTCCCTTAATGGAATTCTCATGTTTTATAAAATGTGTGCAAGTTGAGTAATCCCGGTCCTGTCCAAAACAGGCAATAGAGAGGTCAAGTTACCCGTTTAACGTCAACTTGTACGTGTAAGAAGAGTACAGAAATCACCTGATTACCCTCAGTGGTGAATGTAATGCTGCCGAGAAACTTGGCGGCATTACGTTCGCCACTGAGGGAAATTGGGTGATTTTATGTTACGTTTTTCCTTGCTTTAAATCACAGTTTTTATCCGCACCATTTCAATTTTACACGTACAGGTACAGGGAAAACGGGTAACTTGACCAATATCTGCAGCCTTTATGTGACTATGGATCCATAGTGTCAGCTGTGGTTTATAGATGGCTTCTTATAAGCCTCTTCATATTTTGAATAGACCGCTACAAATAGCGGGCAGAATTACATTATGCAACTCTTTCAATGAGCAGACCCGAGAGTCTCATATTTTCCATTAAGGATTGTCTGACATCGTGTCCTAAAATGTAATGTATCATAAACATGCCGCCAAACCCCAGTTCACATTCTTCACAGGCAAAATTGGAAATAAAAAATAGGTCCAGATGGACCTGAGCTTATTTGGCGTTGTCAAAAAACTTAGACGATATAGGTCACAGTATCACATGGGTACATATAAAGTGTCTAAGATAAAATCTCCAATATATGATCTCCCAAACTAGAAATATAGGTAGCATCAATATAATTTTTATATGACACTAGTAAAACCCGCTGGGAATCCAGCAGGAAACCCCCACCCTACGTTACGTCACGCTACGTTACGTTGTGTTGCGTCACGACATAAACTACATCATAGGTTTGTGTGTGGACTGAGAATTAGTGGACTAGTAATTAGATAAAGAGGTTATGCAGATGCATATGACTGCTACAGATATATAACAGATATATAACTGTGTGTCCAGGAGTAAGGTTAAAAACACAAATATGCCTGCCAATTTAAGAGTATAGGTAACATAATATTTGCTAGGCTGTGAGATGGGACATAAAAGCATATGTATGTAAGGTGTGAAGTTTCTAAAACCTGCACATGTACAGTGCACATCTCTATTGGTGGAAAAGGCAGGTATTGCAACAGATGTGACCATTGGGATCACCATATGCAAGCAAGTAGAATGCAGACATGAGATCCATCATGGATTTTAAACTCATGGTGACGGTCACATGAAGTCCAAAACAGGGATGATCAGTGGCCCCTCAAATGGGCCCTGGTCCACCAAAACATTTTAAAAAAGTTTCTTATATCAATAGTGTGCTCAGGGTGGTTGTGCACAGACGACAATGCAGGGCGACGACGACGGACAACGGACACCTCATGATTCCACAAGCTCTTTGGCGTTTATACCATATGGGCTAAAAAATCATGATTTATTCAACTTGGGCCAATCATTTCGTGATATCAATCAACTTTCAAAGGCCCTCTGCAAGAAATCTTCTGAAGGCATGTCTTTTAAAGGCAAAAGACATTTGGCCGTCTTATTTTTCGAATCTGCAGGTGGAATGGGCGTAAGTGACTGACCCATGAGTTCTTGATGGCGATGGATCTCGTTTCACCGCGTCGCCGTAAGCCGGAGGAGACTTGTAAGTCGGAGGTGTCGTCTTTGGAGGGGCGGACGGCTCACAATGCTGCTGCTGTTGTTGTTGTTGACCTAAAGGCGCCTCCAACAACTGCAAAATTAAATAAAATAATTAAGTAACAGAGGAAAAAATTAAATAAAACGAGATTGTCACTACGCAATTCCCGGTCTATCGAACAACGTCATGAAACGTTACGTATCGTTCCGTGACGTGACAAGATCATTTAGACAGCTTTTATGCCAACAACCACTAAGTCTTACCGAACTTCTTTCTTTGACATTTATATAAACATGAAAAGCACTATACAGTTCTATCCAATTAATTTTTTTTTAACAAAACGTTCAATTTTGCGTAATTACAGATAAAAGAATTTTCATCATCAAAATTTTGGGCACTCCTTGAAGCTGCATACTTTGACTTAATTTTGAAGCTAATGATGTTATAACCCGGATCGATTATTCCTCATTGAACAATTACTTCACTGACTGGTGCTTCAAATCCTAATTTCCTTGTTCTTCCGTGACTGTATCTTAAATGACAGTCCTGTCATGTTGCTGGTGGTAAAGAGCCAGAATAACTAAGGATCTCACGGGTCACAATTTGCTACCTCGGTTCCCGAGAGCCTGTAACCGACCTGATGATCTGAACCCGAAGATACCTTAGAATGTGCAAAATTACTACTGCGCAGTATGTTTGGAAATATCGTTTTCTGACATCATTTCCTATAGTGTAGTTATCAGTGCCAGTTCAATGTTGATGAAATTAGGTAAATCTTGCAATGCTTGTATGAAAGAGACATAAAGATTCATTACATGACGTTGGGATTGACACTGACTCTGTGAAGTACTGTAATTGTTACATTACTCTAAAACCTGACAAAAAATACCGGGTGTTGGGTCACAATTTGCCACCTTGGGTATTGCCTTCAATACCCGACCCGGCCGGTACCCGAGATATACCCGTGAAAACCCTAAGAATAACTCAAGATAACTTCCAAATACCACTGCATCAACAGTACGGTCTCAAGCTTCGTAATTTACTTCAGCATTTCTCAAAATGAAATCAATTTTAACGTTACCTTAGGTGCTTTTCTGTTGGGTTGTGGAGGTTTCGGTGGTCTGGGTGGAGGCAACATTCTGCCCGTCTTATGCATGTGACCCTGTACTACGGACTCCTCTGCTTCGGCGTCAGAACCTTCCTCTACTAGAGTTGACAACCTTCTTGACGTGCGAGGTGATTGCCTGAAAACATGTCAAAATTACGTTGATTTAATGTAAAAATAAACCCTGCATTACTCTCTGGAACGTTATTGTATTCCCTATGGCCAAACTTTTTTATTTGATGGATTACGTTTTCCGCCGCTCCCCAAAACAAGCAGGGGAAGTGTAATCAGAGCCCAAATAGCAAGAAGTCATAATTTTGCACCATCTCATCGAACATCATTGAAGCAATTTCAAAAATGTCAATTTCAAAAATTTTAATAAATAAAGTTTAGAAAAAAAAACCCCCAAAAATATGCAGCAAAGTCAAGGGTTTTTTGTTTTTTGACTGCGCTCCCAAAATAATTTCTTTACTGAAACGTAATCACACAAATAAAGAAGTCTGGCCTAACATGGAACATCCAATTATCGTATTCAATTAGATTTAAGTCCAGAAAACAGATTGAACCGACTTCAGGCGGAGACTGTTACATAATATGATTTTAACTGAACGTAACGTTTAAATCACTGGCTACTTGATGTGGAGGTGGAATAATGAATTGTTTGTGTTGGCATGTTGCGCTGCGTGAATGCGTGGTAATGCGGGTTATCGGGCACAAAGATAACACGACCCGAGAATTGTTCCGCAGTCCGCTGTTTACAAAGCTGCGTTACGAAGAAAATCAATTCACTCCTCATTAGGTTAATTTAGGCCAGACTTTTAAACTTGTCGGATTACGTTTCGCGCCCCTCCCAGAAATCAAGGATTGTGGAAAAAAAATTAATCCGAGTCAAAATAACATGAAATCTTAACCTTCTGTCACCTCGTCGGACATCATTTGGAAAAGATATATTTCGATCTCATGAATGTTATTCAAACATACAAAAATGTACAGCAAAGTCAATTTTCATTTTTTTTGCTTTTCAATTGCTGCTCTCAAAAATTTGTTCCATTTATATGTAATCCAACAAAAAAATAGGTCCAGATGGACCTGAGCTCATTTGGCAGTATCGAAAGACTAAGACAAAATTGGTTACAATATCACAGGGATACAAATAAAGTATTTAAGATCAAATCCCAAATATATGATCTATGAAAAATCACAAATATGTCTGCCACACTAGAAATATGGGTGGTATCAATATATTTTTTACAGAAAATAAAGAGGGTATGTCAGTCCATAAGGCCACCAAATATGAACTCTGTATCATTAACTGCATGTCCAAGATTAAGGTTCACAAAAAAAACAAATATGGCTGCCAAATTGAGAATAATGATCACAGCAACATAATTGTTGCTAGGCTTTGAGATAGGATATAGGTGCATATGTGTGTAAGATATGAAGTCTCTATGATCAATAGTGTGCTAAGGGCAGCTGTGCACAGACGACAATGACAAAGCCAGACAACGACAATGCCGGACAATGGACAATTCATGATTCTATAGGCTCTTTGGTAATTATGCCAAATGAGCCAAAAAGTCTGGCCTTACAAAGTAAATCAATTCACTCATCATTAGGTTCGTTTACATGGTCCCATTTTTTTCTTTCGCATCATTACGTAAGTGTCTGTAAGACTTTTATCTGCTTGGCTCACAAATGGCTTGTTACTGACTGTTAGTCGGGGAAGTGATGCAATTTAAATTTGCATAACTAGCGTGACTGAACCAATTTGACCTTGTTGGATTCCTCACAAGCATGTGCTCAAAGTTTGGCCTGGGAGTCAACATATCAGACTGCATTAATTTTGTTTGAAGGAAGTGTTTCAACACTTATTAAAGTGCAAATTAAAGTGCAAATTAGCTCTGGGCTTATTTGTGGAGAGAAAATAAAAGTAACCAAATTTGTAAGACCATGTTCTTATTCGTGGAGAGATGGTCTTATATTTGGGGAAAGCATTTAGTTTTTAATAGAAAACTCAAAAATCAAAATGTTTTGTACATTCATATTTTAACTGCTTATAAAAAATCAACCGAAAAGAAATCCTTCCCATGTTGTGTTGTGTGCAGCAACATGTTAAAAAAGAACCTTGTTATGTAAGAAAATTCCAGATTCTTTTTAGTGTACATGGTTTGCACACATGAACATCTTTGTGTGAGCAGTCATTTGTTATGCCAAAGAGGGGAAATTAATTGCATTTTTATGGTTACTGGTTAGTGTTAGTTAATGTAACAGCTTTGTCTGATGAAAATTTTTAACATGATCAATGGCCATGAAATTCAAATCTGTAAAATCATGGGCTTATTTGTGGGTTGTTTCCTCTGTGAGAAGACCATGGTCTTCTTCACAAAGTGGTCTAACTTGTGGGGAAACCTGGTAGTAGAATAAAAGTACAACTTCATTGTGTGTTTGATAAGCCCATTTGCGGTAACCAGGTCGGGTCTCGGGTCTTTTTTAATTTCTCAACTCGTGGTCGAATAAAACTCCCTGCTTAATACAGTCATATACTTTGATAACTGATTGACACAATGTACAATAGCCGATTGATATAATGTACTCACTTTACATCATTATTGCTGGATTCATTAGTCACTGCACTGGAACCGTTGGCGTCAGTTACATCCACCGAGGTCTGTTCCGGGGTGACTGACCCCTTAAAACGACTGTGTAGGTCCTCTACAAAATAGACATCCTTCACAGCAGATTTGTCTGAATAAGAATTATCACAGAGAGTTGTGGACGAAGAAGAGTCAAGCTGAGATTGCTTTGGAGTAGTCAGAGACGATGAGGCGCTATCCGCACTGATATTGTGAGTAAAGTGTGATATGCAGGAATCATAATCCGGAATGCTTAAATGCGAACCATATGAGTGAGTGTAGTCACTTGTGGAGTGCTGGTAATCCTTATTATGTGCAGTACTGGTAGCAGTATGGTGATGGTGGTGGTGATGCGCCCTGTCTTTGACTATTGGCGGTGGATACGGATATGGTGGTAGATCTGGTCTGTCTGGGGTTAAATCCTCCGGACTTGTACTGGCAGGATCGCACGTCTCAACCGACTGATTTGAGTCACCGGATGGCCCTCTTTCAATTGCGCGCTTAAAGCTAGAAGTCCTGTGTCGTAATAATGGATCATTGGGATCCTCTGGACTGCTGGGTGTGTCCGGGCTACACGTTGTCTCCACTATCAGCACACTCTTCTTTGGCAAGGTGAATATCCCATGAGGCTCGGACTTATTACTGCTGGAGCTGAAGTCTAAATCCACCACACCACTAGTGCTTGATCCCGTCGATGTATTGACAGTTGTGTACCTGTAACGACAAAAACAACATCATGTCGAGAGCTTGACAACACTTTTTTTTCAAATTTTTTTTTGGACCAGGGTCCATTTGTGGGGTCATTGATTACCCCCGTTTTGGACTTCATGTGACCTTCCCCATGCATGGGTATTAAAGCCCGGGTGGATCTCTTGTCTGCACCCTTTCTTGCTTGTGTGCAGTGATCCTGAAGGTGACGCGTGTACACAGCAGGCGGCTGTTCGCAGTTTCTCAAGCATTGGTGAACAGGCACTGTGTTGACAACAACACTTAGTTGAGACACAAATATCAAACTACCTTCAGTTAAAATTTTCGTATTTTTCTCGCAAAACTACTTACTTTGCTCTGCGTGTTTTACTTAAACGGTACTTTTTCATGGAGATTTCCTCTTGCTTCCTAATTTCAAAAGCGATCTTCCTTCTCTTAAAGAACTTCAACATTGTCCTTTATTACCCTTCACGGTGTCCTTTTCAACTCACATTTTAGCACTGATACCCAGTGCAGCATTAATTACTGATTTATAGATCTGCTAATCATATTATCAGGCAATATATTTCCAATACTGAATGACCATTTCCTTCTGCATTGCAGGGACAATGTGTATGTATAACCTTGTGTTTAATTTCCATGCATTACCATGATTACAAATAGAGGCATGAGATATGAATAATTAACGAGCGACACCAATTTATCATTTTTTTTTTTGAAAACTTTTGGAAGGCATGCAGCAGTGTTTTGAAACCCGTCAGACTGAACAATAGTTGGTCACCTAACACGTAATTTTGCTATTACTTTAACTTTAAAATTGACGGATCTTAAAATCAGTCATTCCAAAGTAAATTTAGTCAGTCATTGTCGAACAGACTGGCCTTATTTCAAACACTATCATGATTTAGAGGTGGAAATGGACCTCAATCAAAAATAGAAAATCACCTCACCAATTTGTACTCATTTTGCATTGGAAGGTGACCGAAAATGCAAGCTTTAACAACAGATGAAAAAGCGGAAATATTTTTTCAACTTCCAAAAAATTCGGAATTCCGGCTAAAACTGGAAGATTTCCATCTCTGAATAATGATGCATAATTTGAGAACATTTTACGCATTTACCTGGTTGTCCCTATTTGAGGAGCTCGTCTCTTCTGCGAAGAAGCGGTGCTGTCGTCAGTCTGTGTCCCACTGGAGACCAGTCTGTGCGACAAATGTGGACAGGACTTGGCAAGCAGAGCATCTAGCTGGAACGAAGCATCCAGTTCATCTCCGTCGTGTCCATCCAGTATACTGTCTGCGGATGCGCATCCCTCCCGTTTCTTTGCCGCTGGGTTCTTCTCCTTCTCCTGATAACTCTCAAACAAGTCCAGGGTCAGAGCCTCTGAATGCGACAAATTCAAATTTGAATATTTTATGTAAAGCGCATGATCACACACAACAACCTGCCTCATTTGTTGCAACTAGAACGCCATAAAAGGCATACAGTAGAACCTGCTTTGAGCAGCATTTGCTTTTTGCGGCAGTGTCAGCCTGACACGAGTCTTAAATATTTATGTTTATTTCACCTGTCTTGAACGGCATTCCTGCCTTTTACGGCATTCCAGTCATCACAAGTTTGGATGCCGCTCAAGAGAGGTTCTACTGGTACATGTCGTTCAATACAGGTAAAATAAGCATCAATATTAGGGGTTCCAGCTTCGAAGTACAACAAGACTGTGCTAAAAGGCAGGTTGTTGAGCAAGACAGGTGCTGCTCAAGGCAGGTTCTATTGTACAATTTATTTTAAAAGATCCTTGGTCAAAGTCTCTGAATGCGACAAAGAAAGACAAATACATATGACTACTTTGGGAAGTAATTTATAATAAGAAGTAGTTGCTGTGTAGATGTGTTATATTTAAATTATTAAAGGAGCCTTGTCTTTATCTGAAAGTCCACTTGCTTGGGACTCCCAACACTATTTCAAGCAATGACATTGTAATGACAATTTATGTTCCTCAGACAAGAAGGATATTTATCGCAGGGTGATCAAACTAAGCTGGATTCTTATTAATATAAGATTTTCATCTCGTTTCTGTACTTACCGACTAGCGGTGAACTTGGGCTGTGATGTCTTTTTAGCTTTTTATTTCCCTTGCCTGGTGATATGGTCTTGCTATGCTGTAAAGTATAGATACTGAAGTTAGTATTTGAAACCGTTTTCATACATCTGTGTTTCAAAAAATTAGTTGAGCAAATTACACATCTTTATGACATGGGACAACATTTATTTAAGCATTGTTATTGATATGTTATCAGAATATCGCAACTTTTAATAAACAATAACGTCTTTTCCACATCATCAATAGTTTAATATCTGAACACTGGTTTATTTACTACAAGCATAATCTTGCAAGTATCATGCATTGTTCGCAAAATTAAATTGTAATTCTTCACGATCACTGGATGTAACGTCTTGGGAAGCACATAAATTAGAAAAGTAATTCATTGCACTAGAAAAGGGCATATTTTCCCTCAAATATTTTCCCAGCTTATCTAACTTAAACAGAGGAGTAATCAAATATCTCAGTGAACAGCGACGAGAATCATTTTGGCGAGCAAAGCATTGATCTGGAATCCTTGTGATGATGAGGATAGAAGGGTTAGACGGATTTGTTCTAATCAGTCCCTTCAGGGCCAGGCTGTATTGATCTCCTTTCTAGGTGTTCAATTCCGCAGAAAACGTCGCTCATCTCTCCCAGAGACGTCCATGGGACGAGTTAGGCCAGAACCTTTTTATTTGCTGGATTACGGTTCAATAAACAACATTTTTAAGAGCGGCAAGTGGAAAAAAAGATAAAATAAAGACTGGCTTTGCCATATATTTTTGTAATTTAGAGTAAAATTTAGAAATCTGCACATAATTTTTCCAAATGATGTTTGATGAGGTGACGGAATATTATAATGTTACAATCTGTACTCGGATTAAATTTTATATTCTTTTTTTTTTTTACAGTGCTTGATTTTTGGGAGCAGCGGGAAACGTAATCCAACAAATAAAAAAGGTCTGACCTTAAGATCCGCAGAGAACCTCAGCTGTCAATCAATTGCCCTTAAACCTCACTGAATGCCCGATCCATTAAGCCAGTGTCCGTCTTCCCAGTGTCAACAAAATCTAATTATTAATGCTCAGCATAGCAAGAGTGAGATAGATACATTGCTGCCATGGCCGAAATAAACATTCCTAACACGCACAATCCCATCTGGGATAATCACGGGCATTTCGGGTCAAAAGCTTCACATGTAATATTTATGGTGCTGCTCGAACTTCTCGTGTCAGGCTATTTTTTTTTTGTGAAAAGAACCTGCCCATCACTGGAGAGAGGGAGACAAGTGGGGGATAAGAGGAAATGATAATGGTCAAATTATCGGTGTAATCGTCATCATCTTCTATTCCAGTTTTGCCCAGCGCCCTTTCGTTCATCCCTTTTTGTTAGAGCTCAAGGTACGTTTAGCAGTTCTTTTAGAAACTGGTCTGTTTTGTTGGCGACATGCTGATCCGTTGTTGGTTACTATGTCAGCTCTCTCGTTGCCTGCAATGTTGTAGTATCTGGTATCCACTGTAAAGTCAGCTTGACGGCATAGATGTTAATGAATTGGTGGAGGGTATTGATCAGGCTTCTGTCTGTGGAATTGTTGACTCGTCTTCCAGTGTCTGTAAAACAAACATTTTGTCTGAAAAGATAACATGTTCTATTCTCTCTGGGCAACAGGTAAAAAGTGTTCTGATCAGCTGGCTAGAAACTTTAATTGCAAATCCTTCAGCTTCGTAGTTTGAGCACAATGGTCCACATTAATCGTAGAGCTCATCGCCTGTTTTATCATGACAATGGGACACTTCTGTAGTTGATATCATATTATTTTGTATAGACTATCCTTTATACCTTTGATGAAAATACTATGCTAGTTTTGGCGTTGTCCATGGATGTCAGGCAAATATTTGGAAACAGCTTGGGCATGTCGGCATGAACGAGGATTCAGAAAATGAGTTTGACAGTGAAGAAGAGGAACCTGGTGATTTTGAGAACATACTGAACAGACAGCTCAGTGACGAGGAAGAGTGAACAAGAAAAACAAATATATACTGAACTTTTGCTTGTTACATCAAGTATTGATGCTGCCTTTACTCACACTGTTTCTGGTTTTGTCCCTGGCACAACTCAGAATCTAGGA
>JBCAUI010287298.1:0-15715 GCA_038406195.1 Haplosyllis anthogorgicola
TTTAGAAAGATTCCACCAGAATGCAGTCACATGACTTTTCCCACCAAAAAGTGTCACGAGGTGTCAAATTTGGTGAAACGTCATGAAGTTTCATTCGATAGATTTGATGTTGGTCAACGGCCTTTATTTTTCATTTTGAAGATGTGTACTGGTATAAAAGTTAAATGTTTGAAACCTACCGGCCGTGGCTGAGTGATGACACACTCGCGTCAAGTTCAGGTATTCTCGGACTGCCTGGGTGCAAATCCCACCTCTGCTTGCATGAGGGATGTCCAGAAGGTGAGCCTGCTGTAGACACACGTAAAAAGTGTACACCCTATTGGTTAAAAAGGCAGACATGACCCTTGGGATCACTGCATGCAAGCAAGAAAGAGTGCAGGTGAGAGATCCAATCTGGCTTTAAAACCCATGGGGATGGTCACACGAAGTCCAAAATGGGGGTTATCAATTGCCCCACAAATGGACGCCCGTCCAACATTTTTTTTTTTTAAAGTTATATGTTTGGTAATTAATTAACTCTTATTATATTTTGAAGCTGATGTGCAAAGATGGAAGGCAATGAAGAGAAACCACACATGTGTGACACATGTTACTTGGTGTTTGAATCAGAGGAGTTATGGCAGATCCACAGTTCAATGTGTCGGGAGAAAAAACCGTTTGTGTGCCAGACGTGCCACGTGGTGTTTGAGGATGAAAGTAAACTAGTTGAACACAACGTCATATTTCATACAGTTGTTAACGTTCTGACGTCGACCTACGATGACGTAGATGAGCTAGAACGTCAGAATGAAACTGCGCTGATGCCAGAAGATGAGAAACTAAACAAGATAACAGAATATCAGGAGGAACATGGAGTTGTCAACGCTTTGACCTCACACTCGGATAATGATGAGTTAGAATATCAAAAAGAAACTGCACTGATGCGCAAAGATGACGAGAAACTAAGCAAGATAACAGAGTATCAGGAAGAAAATACCCTGGCACGCAGTGGCGAGATACAACACCAGTCAGCAGAGAATCAAGACAAAGATGCACCGATGCACAGTGACGACGAATTAACCCAGCAAAGTCCGCTTACAAATAAAAGCGAGGAAGGAGGTATATCGGCATTTGACAACATAGTCGACAACGTATTGACATCCTCTGGTCAAATTGAAAATGAACTGAAAGATCATCCTAATCAAAGTGCCGTTGAAAAAATGCATGCAAATGAAAGTATAGAAGAAAGTACATCAGTGACATTGACACAAGATCCAGTTGAAGACACATTGGCAAAATCCAATCAAAGTGCAGATGAGCTGAAAGAGAATACTGATAATGGCCCCATTGAAAATGCACTTACATATGAAAGTACAGAAGAAGATATGTCGGTATCATTGACACAAGATCGGGTTGAAAATGTATTGGAAACGTGCAGTCAAAGCGCAAATGAGCCAGGGAAGAATCCCAATAACAGCGCCACTGAACCACCAATATGGAGACCCTATGAGTGCGAACTATGCGGAAGAGGCTTGTCAACCAGACAGGGTTTAAATGTGCATTTGCGGACACATGGTGACGAGAGAATGTTTAAATGTGGTTTGTGTGAAAAAACATTCAAAACAAGATCCATCTCGAGGGAGCACCTGTTGACGCATAATGAAAATAAACGGTTTCAATGTCAGCTGTGTGATAAAGGATATAACCGCAAAGGCAGTCTACTGGAGCACATGGTGGTACATGGCGCAAAGATGCGACACAACTGCGCACACTGTGGTAAAGGGTTTACTCGGCCTTCAAAGTTAGCGGCTCATATGAGGGTTCGTAGTGGTGAAAAAACTCAAGATGGTGAAAAACCATGTGCTGTTGAGAAACAACACGATTGTTCTCAGTGTGATAAAAGTTTCAACCGTCCATCGAAATTAGCAGCTCATATAAGAGTACATAATGGTGAAAAACCATATAGTGGTCAAAGATCGCATGCTGCTGAGAAACGACAAAATTGTGTACAGTGTTTTAGAGATTTTAACTGTCCTTCAAAATTAGTCGATCATATGACAGTTGATAGTTGGGGAAAGCTGTACAAATGTGCACAGTGTGATGAAACATTTATGGAAAGTTCAGACTTGAATACGCACATGTGGATGCACAGTGAGGAGTTCAAATGCAAACACTGTGACAAAAGTTTTGCGTGGCATAGCTATTTGTCACGTATGCAGGGACACAAGGAAATGAACAATGACAAACAAAAGGAAATGGCACTCAGCAATGCCAGTTCAAAGGAATCATCCGTAGTCAAACAAGTGTCTTTATTTGGCAATGATACATCCCACCAGTCAAAGCCAATCACTGTGAAAGATGAACCAGTTGAAAAGTCCCAAAGTGCACAGAGCTCTGAAATGTTGCAGAACAATGCAAAGGACACTGCTGGCCTTTCTCAACGTCCGTCCAATTGGACAGCGGACTTCAACGTCGCACAACATCAGATGCAAACTGGTAACGGTCTGGTCAAATACATCGTTATGAACAAAGACAAACAAGAGATGCGAAACGTTAATCGTCCAATGAAGACGACGGTTATTGTTGTAAAAACAAATGACGTTAAAGAAGTTGCGCCGAATGTTAATGGCCCAGTGAAACATATTGTGTTGAAAACAAACAAATGTTACTTATGTCAAAAAGAGTTTGATACAACTTCAGAATTGACATCACACATGTCCATTCACAAAGCAGTGCCACCCAAGCAAAACACATGTATTATCAAGACCAGCAAAAAATCAGCACCAGTGGAGAAAAATAACACTAAAATACACAAATGTAATCTTTGCGCAAGAGAGTTTGTCAATGCCTCGGGATTGTTAACACATATGTGTATGCACAGATCAGTGCCCTTCAAGCAGAATTCATCAATCAAAACAAGCAATTGTTATCTTTGCGAAAAAGAGTTCGTCAGTTTTGCAGAATTTATGGCGCATATGTCAATTCACAAATCTGCACCACCGAAGCAAAACACGATTAAAGCATCAAGTGTGTCGATAAAAGCAACAATAAAAGAAGAACCTGATGACAGTGCACTGGGGTCATGTGATGAAGAAGCATTTCAGACAATCGAGGCATCAAATTTATTGAAAGAACCAATAATCATAGCACCACAGGAAAGTGCGCTAGTGTCATGTGATGGACAATATGTATCGACTCACACGATTGAAGCATCTGATGACGAAAACCCGACAATTACGAAAGAACCAGAGAACAGCATATGTGATGAACAAGCACATCAGTCTGTATCGACTCAGACGATTGAAGCATCAGATTTGCAAGCGTCAAATCTGCTTAAAGGACCAATAATTATAGAACCAGGGAACAGTGCACTAGTGTCATACGATGGACCAGTGCATCAATCTGTGTCAACTCTCGCGACTGAGGCACCAAATGACGAACAACCAACAGTAAATAGAGAGTCAGACGACAGTGTACTAGTGTCATGCGATGTACAAGTGCAAACGATTGAAGCTGCAAATCTCTCGAAAGAGCCGACAAAAAGTCCAAAGGAAAAGGCACCAGTGCCAAATGATGGTCAAGCGTATAAAACTGATTTACTTCAAGGTTCAATTACTCTAAAACTTATCCCCGGAGCACAGAAACCGACGCGTATTGATGAGAGGGTGCACCACCAGTGCAAGTTGTGTGATCAATCATTCATGCAACGAATAGACTTAGAAAGACATCATGCGGTACATAAAGAAGAAAATTCGCATAAATGCCCTTTATGTCAGAAATGTTTCCCAAACAGTAACGATTTATGCAATCACATATTGGCACACAATGATATGTTGCACAACTGTGATCATTGTGATAAAACGTTCATTCATAAATATTCTTTGATTCAGCATAAAAGTACAGTGCACAATGGTGAAAAACCACATGTATGTGCCGAGTGTGGTAAAGGGTTTGGCACGCAAACCCAATTTTCTAGACATTTACGAACACACAGTGATGTGAAGCCACACCAGTGTCAAGTGTGCAACAAAGCATTCAGAGAGAAAACCAACTGGAGAAGACACATGCACATGCACACTGGTGAGAAAGCATACAAATGTGACGAATGTGAAAAACGTTACGCCACAAGACGAGATCTGAAAAGACATCTACCAACACATACTGGAGAGAAGTCCTACGAATGTGAACCATGTGGGAAGGCATATCAAGAACAATCTTACTTAACTGCGCACATAACAACAGTGCATAGTGAGAAAGTAGAGCACAAACCAGAGCATGAAATAGAACAACTGGAAGCACATGGTGAGGAAATGGAGGACCAACCAGAGAATGAAATAGAACAATTGGAGGAAAATGAACAGAATCTTAATGATGAGACGTCAGACTTCTATGTGAAACCGAAAATTCGAAAGATCGACATGGCCCGTTCGAAACCGGTACGTGGCGCATATAAGCCATACCAGTGCAATGTGTGCAAAAAAGCATATGATTCTAATGCAAATCTAATTATACACAAACGAAGACACACTGGTGAGAAACCATTTCAGTGTGACGTGTGCAAAAAATCATTTGTAGTGAACAGTGCTTTAAGGGTGCACATGCGCATACATACTGGCGAAAAGCCTTATCAATGTGATTTGTGTGGAAAAGCTTTCAATCAGACAGGAGCCCTAGTTATGCATAGTCGGACACACACTGGTGAGAAGCCATTTCAATGTGAACACTGTGGCAAGGCATTTAATCAAAAAACAAGCTTAAACAATCACATGTTGTCTCATGACAGTAGGAATCCGTTAAAATGCAAAGAATGTGGTAAAGTCATTACATCAAAACAAGGCCTGACTATGCACATGCGCATACATACGGGTGAAAAGCCGTATCAATGTAACGTTTGTAAGAAATCATTCACTGCGTATCCAAGCTTGATAGTACATAAGCGTTTACACACTGGTGTTAGACCATACAAGTGTGATCAGTGTGATAAAGCATATACTCATAAACCGAACTTGACTGTGCATATGCGAAAACATCACGGTTAAAAAGACAGATGCTTGTAAATGTGTACAAAGTCACTGAGTTAAAATATAGTAAGGTACATGTATTGTTAAAAAGACTATCTGTATTGTTAAAAAGACTGTATATGGATGCTAGACTTACGTGTAATAGTTGAATAAATAGTTTTATATTTTACACTTTAAACAATGGCAGTTAACTCTTTTACCACAGCAAAACAGGAAGGAGCTAAAAGTAAAAAAGAAAGTCTATATATATAAATATAAAAAAATACCGTATTTACTCCAATAGAAGCACACAGTGCCAAGACCAAATTTTGACGGAGTGTTTCCTTTTAAAAAATATCAAATCAACAATCCTGGAATTGAAGACCAAGATTATGAGCCAATGAGTCCAGGACTTTAAGCATTTGAAGACCTTTCTGTCACCTAAAAGTTTGCATCCAAGATATTGACAGCATTCGACGAAATTTTACTGTCAATAAATATTCAAGGTGGAAACAATATTTAATTATTTTCTTCCAAAAACAGGGGAGTTCCTCTATTCATGAGGGTGCCTCAATTCGAATAAATAAGGTAATTTTCATGTTCTGTGCAGCACTCAGTCTAGGTTGTCATCTAAAGGGGGCAAATGAGCTCGGGTCTTTTGGATCTATTTCATTGTGACCTTAAACTTGACACAATGACCTTTGATACTCAAACCAAAATCCTAACACATGGCATTTAGGTACCTTTGATCTGGTGGGATACATAGGCGCAAGAAAGGTGTGGGGGCCTGTATGATTTCAGTAGAGTTGGCCCGTTGACCTCTTAGTGAGCAGATATACATTTGTTTCACACATTTGTTTATTAGAAAATAAATCCTTTGGTCAGAAATAAATCGTAGGTTGTTTTCGTCGCCCCCAGCTGCTACATCTTTTATCCGTAAAAGCTATCCGTGAAGTACACGTAAGCTTCTGCGCAGCATGAACCCGCGACAAAACCCGGGAAACACGGTGGAAGCGAAGCACGACAGATTTGATTTTTCGTTGGTGGCACTTGTGTCACAGTTACCGGGGGGTCGCCGAGACAATAGAAGTTACCAGGCACTTGTATAAAGTTGCCGACGGGGTCACCGACGCATTTTAGGGGTCCGCAGGCCATTTGCGGCAATACATTTGCAGAACCCACTTGTTTGCAGGGAACAGGTGACGACACTGACGACACCTCCTCTGGTCGGTGACCCCACTGGTAACCGTGCGAAACAAGTGCCACCTGCGTTATGTTCTGGATTTTAAGGTACTCTAGAGGTCACGTAACAGAAATAACAACACTACTGAGTTGTGTTAAATACCAAGACACACTGGGTGTAATATTTATTCCACTTTTGTTATAATGCTTGAATTGCACTACATATTGCACCATGATCATGATAAAAATTGCCTCGGGCATTAAAATAGATTGGTGCTTTTGCTGTAAATATGTCGAAACTATAAACAGTTGTTCCAGTTAAAAAGAAATTGGATGTTTTACATAAGAATATGTATACCACATTGTATTTAAAAAGTAATATACCGTATTCCCTCTAATTATGGCACACCCCCTCTTTTCAAGACAAAAATAATTACAATTTTCTTTGATCTAATCCAAACACAGGAATTTTTCTTCTGATTTAGCGTCATGGGAGGATATTTTCTGTAATGTGTTCATTACATTAGGTTTTATCAGTTGTAATATGCAAAAAAAATTATATGTTTGCAAATCAAAATTGCTATTTTGATGTTTCTAATTGAGGCGCACCCGGTGCCATAATTAGAGGGAATACGGTGCATGTGTATTTATTCACAGGGTGGCCAATCATTCAGGAAAGAGAAACAATGGATGGAAAAGTCGGAATAATGAGAAGCAATGCTTCAGAGAGGATCCTTGTCCCAGATGTACCCGACAACATCTTCTCAGATTCGGAATCTTCATTTGGTGAAATTTATAAAGATAATCAGAAACTTGTTTTTGCTCATTTGAAATAAATGCCAAAGAGCCTATAGAATCATGATTTGCCCGCTGTTATTGTCCTGAGTACATGGTTTATGACAGAAACAATATTTTATACATAATACATTCGTCCCAGATAATTGGATATATTTGACGCGAACTATTTCGATCTAATGCCGCGGGATATCGACTTATCAGAGTAAAATAAGATAGAAGTCAATGTTGATTGAAGTAAGTTTTCAATCGAATTATCATTGATATTGACTTATCCGAGATTGAATTTCTCCGGAGAGAGATGTGTCTATGAGCTCTTATCCTTTCTACAAGTCTGGCAAATATTAGGTCACTGTGACCTATATTTACAATTTGGCTGTGCCATTTGTATTTTTCTTTATACCCTTCTCTTGGGTACAGAGGTGATCATAAAAACTTCATATTATACATAATGCTACTTGTAGATCCATCTTTATATCCTGTAAAAATGAAATCTTCAAGACTTTCTTTATTGGCACTGTGTGACAGCCACATTTGAATGTCACTAAGATAGCACATATTTAAGGTATTATTGTGACTGTTACATGTATTTTCAAAATGAGCTGAAGTCGCTATGGACATGCTTTATCAATTAAACAGGAAAAACTCTAGTTTATTTTAATTTCATTTCATTTTTTAACGGGGGAAGGCATATGTTACTATTTTACTCAAATTGAAACTTGATTAAATGTGAACTTTTCTACATTTTGCTTTCACCAAATTACCATTCTTATCCAATTTAATTATTTTTGAAGTCGGGAAGGGGAGGGATAACAAACAATATTTTTCGAAACACCAGTTATTATTTTCCTTCATGTAATTTTAAGGGAGCGACAGTGACTCACACGTTGATAGTGATATAGACTACGAGGCCTGGGATTGCATACAAGATGACCATGAAGAACACATCACAACAGAACCTGAGCAGCTAAATGTTCCGAATAAGCCAGAGGTATATGTTTAATGAAGACAAAACTGCCGACAATTTCCGTGCAATTAAACTCGATGCGTATTTTGGAGGTTGTGGTTCTGGATTCAAAGTTGGTTATGAAAGAATTTGAATAACCGCAATATTTGTATCAATAGCTAACTGTTATTTTTGTAAATGAATGCGCATTTACCGACATGCCTTAAATCATGTTACTTTAGGTGGAGAAGCAAGCAAAAGGATCGTGCTATGATTCACAACAAGTGCAAAATGAATCCCAGCATAGTCACAAGAACGAGCAGTTGTTTGATGACAGACAAGCAGTACAACTACAACGATGTTATGTGAAGCTCGATAGACTCAACATTGCTCCAGTAAACATATTAGAAGTACGCAGTCCTATCAAGTCACGAAATCATGATAAAGATCCAAAGCAAGGACATCCCAAGCCAAGAACCAAGGTATGTGTATGGTATTCATTGGATTTGGTCTGGAAATTACAGTAGAGTCTGCATCGGGCATGCTACTGTGCAGTCATCCACGTACAATCACCATTTTTATAAGTATTTTGTACTTTGCTGGGTGTACTTACCTACTGCAGTGGTAATGTACACAGTAGTTTAAGTTTGATTGGGGAAAACATTAATCTAATATAAAAACATTCTTTACTGTTTTCCAGCAAGTTAACCATTACCAGATACATGTTAAGTTGAATTGTATGATTATCAAGATGTAATAAAATAACTGACGTCACCTGTGGGCTATTTTCATTTGCAGTTGACATGCAGTGATAGTTGGTTACGGAGGTCAGCACGACACCAAGAGAGGGCACTTCAAAAGCTTTTCATGACAAGCAACTCAAAGACTGACATAGATGGTGAAAATAATACTGAAATCAGCATTTGTGATGAAAGTTGCTCCGAGCTAAAAGGGGAAAATACAGTCAAGTCTTCCAAATTTATACCTAGCGGAAACACTGGAGGTCCTAATAAAATTACTACAAAGCAAGAGGACGAGATTGATGAAAAGGATATTAAAGAAAACCTCCATACAGTTTTGGGGGAAAATGATAACAACAGCCATGAATTTGAGAAGGAAAAGCACAGAAGTGAAAAGAAAAGAAGGAAAAGGGTAAAAGGTGTTACCTCGGTAGAAACTACTCTTGAACAGCAACCATCAGACAACCAGGATACTACACCCAAGGACAAATGTTGTAATGCAGTTCGGTTAGCAACACTCAATAACAAGAAGCTCCTTGTGAAACCAGTAATCAAGTTAAAGAGGATTAGTGTGGAGGATCTGTGTGAGAAACAAAACCTAAAACAAGAACAGAACGAAGAGATATGTTCCACTAACGTAGTTCCAGTAAATTCAGAAGATTTTGGTTTTGTAAAGGTGCAAAACTCGGGCAAGGTGGACTGTTTGGGACAGAGGATAGATTCAGATGAATTTCAAGGTGGTTTTGTAATGATGTCAAACCATAATAAAAAGGAAACGAATACAAATCCATCAAGAGGTGCAGAGGAAGATGGGGTCAGAAGTTTCGACCATGTTTCTAAAGCTGAAAGTACGGGGGATAAGGAATTTGAACAAAATAAAGATAACAAATGTGTGCTATCGGAAAATGATGTTGGGATGGCGACAAGTGTTGGGAATATTTTTGATATGTTGGCTAATGTTAAATTTGAGAAGACACCAAAGGAGGATGTTAAAGAGATGAAGCCGGAAGAAAAATCGGAGACCCTACTAATCAATCCAGTCGTTCTCAATATCTTACAGAAACTTAAAGGCATATCTTTTACTAAGACATCAAAGAGACTTCACGAAGCTGAAGAGACATCATTGGAGAAGACCGCTACAGAGAACATAGAAGCAAACGAAGACGAGAGCACCAATGGAGAGAGAAAAAGGTATCAACAAACTGTTTTAAACCAGGAAAGTAATTATCCAGAGGATGATTGTGATAATTCAAGTGCAATAATGAAAAATAGTAAAAGAGAGAACAATCTGCACCCGCCAAGTACAATTGGTAAGTGTGCAGCAAGTGAACCCTTAGATGCTTCAGATGTGGTGTGTGAGGCGAATGAGAATGTCACACATGATAAATTGGTCAAACAGGATCCAAAGGAGGCGAACGTTGTTTTAAACAGTGACAGTAACCCGAAAGAAATCATTTCTCATGACCAGATGAATGTAGAAAATACCCACTGTGATACTATTAGACCATGCGTGCCATTATCTGATGTTCTAAAAAGGAAAATCAGTCAATCAGACCTGTGTCTTGCAAAGCAACGAAAGGTATCTGTAAAAACTACGCAGCTTGGTAATATGTATACCAGTACCTACTCAAGGAGACTTGCAGCGTTTAGAAAGGAACGTGACAAGCAGGAATGTGTTAATTTGAAAAGAAAAAAAGAAGTGCAGAGTACCAAGAGTAGAAAGACGTTCGCCATAAACTTAAATCCCTTGGAAGCATTACACATTTCACATGTTGAACACGATGTGCTCAAACATAAGCCCGTGGACAGGCTTCAGATAATAGACAAGTCAGCATCAGAATATGAAGGTAAACAAACCGTTGTAAGCTTGTATTGCAATGCACGAACTTGTGACAGTGAAGGAAGTTTGCAGCCAGCATCCAAAATAAGTCAGTATGTCCCTAATTTGGATAACTTTGAAAAGACAGGTGAGGTTAAAACCGCCAAATTGCCAACCGTGTTGACCTGTGATAATTTAGAAAGTAGAACAAACATGTTGCATGGTAAAATTGAGCAAAACATTAAGGATGCGTACAATGACATAAATTCCGCGGTGGAACAAGATTCCAGTACAGTTCATCGTGAAACCACTTATAGACTAAAGTTTAAAGCCGAAGGAAGTATCATTCCAAGTGCTCCAGCAAGTAGCATGATTTGTAACAATCAAGTAGTGGTTAAAACTGAGCCTGTTGATGAATCCGAAGAAAGAAGTATCATTCCAACTGCCCCGACAAGTAGCGTGATTAGTAACAATCATGTCGTGATTAAAAATGAACCTGTTGATGTCAGTGATGGTCAAACATCGGTTGATACCTACTGTCCAATGCATGGACCTGCAATGAGCATTTCAACATCGATAAAAGCAGAGCCTAGTGACCCAGAGACGAATGTTCCTGCTCCATCCTTGCCAATATTACCTGATCCAATAAAACCTGAAAATTGTGCTTCTACAAAGGAGCCTTATGCGGTCGATTTAGGGATAGTTAAAACAGAACCCTTGGATCCAGGTGATATGGTTTCTACATCCTGGTCAGTGTCATGTTCCACTACTTCGAATACGTCATCAGGTGTTGCTTTGGCAAGCGTGCAATGTGCTGAAACTCCAATAGAGATTAAGAAAGAACCTTGTAACCTTGGCAATGATCTAATGGATCATTTTCTGGGTGTAGCAACTCCACCGTTAGTCTCAGGAGAAATACATTCACAAGCTGTCTTAGGTAATATCCAGGTAATTAATCCTGAAAGAAAAGTGTCTTCTCCAGAAAAACGCAGGGCAACAGTGATGGAGCATGCGGCATTGCCCTGTGAGAATAGAGGCAGGTCTATTTTAAGATCTGAAAGGCTTCATGCAAAGGAACCCTGCCAGGGAACTCCCGTTATTCGCAATGACTTTCTGTACCTGCATGATGACTGCCCAACTTCTGGTGCAGAGGACAGTGAAGGAGAAGATGATAATTTCAGCAGTATTGATGTTAATTGTGGAGGATATATCAACATCGAACCTGCCAAGGACAGAATATTAACAGAAAGTGAGTCTATAAACAAGAACCCTGTGTTGACATCTCCTGACTTTCATGAAAAGGAAAGCAGATTATATAAAACTGAAAACAGCTTGCACAGAACTTGTCGGGAGTCGACAAGTCCAGTTGAGAACAGGGAATATACTGTAGCAGGTCATCTCTATCCAATGGCAAGTAGTTTGTTGAGGAAGTATAGGGATGATGTTGACAATTACGTCAGTAAGTTATTGAATAAAAGGGATGATAGACATTACATCAACAGACAGGATGTGATTAGGGAGTCAACACTATCCCCAGAAAGTGACAGTGCCGCACATCTGGAACATGACAAAAGTAGTATTTCACAAAATGAAACAAATGAGAGTGTTCAGTGCATTTATGATGATTCTGATTCTGACGTTTCATCAGAGAATGTTGACTTCTCTATGGATTGCACAGTGAAACACAAGACTTTGAATCCACATGAAATGTTACTGACAGTTCAGATACCTGAAGTAGGAGCCATTCGCTGCAAGGCATCGGTGACAGACGTAAATTCAGAAGAAGGAAATATGCCACAAGTTTTAGGAACTTGGCCAACTTTGGCATGGCTCGTTAGATTTTTACATAACTACGCTATACCTGCTGACTGGGACAACAAGCGACAGGGAGAAAAATTTGAACAAAACATGAACTGGGCTTCGTCACCAAAACGGGGTTGGCAAAAGTCCAACTTGAAGGTCAAAGTTAAAAAATCGCGACGAAAGCAAAATCTTTCACCAAGAGAAGTTGATTTAGAAATAAGCTTCCCAGAAGCGAATAGGAACGTAGAATACAATGAGGAAGTGTCGCTGCCAGGCACAACCAATCTCCCATGTCTTAGACAGACGAATAACCCTAGTGCCAATTATGTAACCTCAGGAGTCACTGCGTTAGCTTCGCCAAAGGGTATAGCAGTGGCTTCAGGCTTCAGGGATGACTTTGCGAAAAGAAATTCTAATGCAAAATGTGACAACACAGCACATAACAATGAAGTACAAGAGGTCTGGCTTGACCCAACAAAACTTGCAGATATTGGAAACTACAAAGATGAATTGAAAGAAACCAATTCTGATTCGGCAGATACGAAACAAAAGAAAAGTCGACCTTCAAAGAAAGGAAGAGTCTTTCAAAACAAAAATAAAAATGAGCGCAAGTACAGGAAGAACGGGAATACGTATCAGAAAGGGAATGCATTTCTCAACAGCCTTTCAGCATATACTAAGTACCGAATGCAATTTACTTGGGGAAAGAATTTCTCTCATTGCAGAAAAAGGAATACAAGCTTGGAGAAATCGGTGTCAACAGACAGTTCTCAGTCAAATCCTACTGAGGAAAAACTAATTCGTCACAATCGCTTAGAAAGAGAGAGGAGAGATAAGTTAAAGGAAGACTTTACCCGGCTGCGAAATGTGATTCCTACACTTGCTGACAAGGAAAATGCAGCGAGAGTTGCCATATTAAATGTGGCTAAGCAGAGAATTAGTTATCTTGAGGAACAAAGTAGGAGGTTGGTAAGAGATCTGAATTATGAAAAAATGCTGAACAAAACACTGCGGTCCAAACTTGACTGACTCCGAGGAAAGAACTCTGATGATTTACCTACCTTGAATGACACCTGTCTTGGGCGATATCCTGCCTTTTACGACATTTTCCCTAAGTATGTTAGCTGTTAAACTAGTTTAAATGACCCTGTCTTGGGCGACACCCCGTCTTTTACGATTTTTTTGGGAGGGAAAAGTTCAGTATCGCTCAAGACAGGTTCTACTGTACCTAATGACTTGCAAGATTATCAGAACGAGCAAATCGACATGCAGGGAGGCACAATTTTGTCCGAGGATTCATCTTTTTATGAAGACCTACTCAAGTAATGTTTCCGTATCCAGCGTAACATTTTAGCAATAAGCTCTCATGCATTGTCTTACAAAGACATACTGGAAAGAACGGCTCGACACTGATCGTAATTCTGTAGTTAGATCATGTTGTGAAGTGTTCTAATTCTTTGGTGGATCTTATGAGTGGATATTTATTTTAGAGGAGCGGGAACTTTATCAGTGGGCATTTCTTTTCAATGGGTATGAACTTAATAGGGCGTGTTTTCCTGTATAGAGCACGGGTTTCATTTAGTATCCATAAACGCTTGCTGATAAAACATGTGTCAACACATAAAAATTAGCGGTTAATGTAGTGACAGAAGAATTGCTTGGTCGCTTATGAAAACGTATTGAAAAAATCTCGTACACGTGGCTTATTTACAGCTACTCATGTAATAGGTGACAGTCTTATTTTCCGTAATACAAGCCATGGCATTTATATTAAAGTGTATTTTGTATGTATTTAAAAACAGTATGAAATGTGAATTAATGTACGTGTTTTTGTACGTGAATGTGAAGATTATGTTAATTGTTCTACTGTACACATGTACATGTTATAAATGTGATATTCCTACACATGGTGGCGGTTTACTCCTGAAGACTTGTATGAAATGTGTTAATTACGTGTATATAAATGTTGGTGCATGTAGCTGTGAATGTAATGCCCATGTATTTCTTGGTTATGCTCAGTATTTCAGTGACTCATTGGATCTAAACATGACCATATAAATATTTCACCAAATGAAATAAAAGCATAAACACGACTGTTTATGTTATTTATTACTTAATTTGCAAGGATATTCATAGTAACATAAATGTGCCCACCCCCCTCAGTATGGCAATATGTTTTCATTTTGGGACATTTTTTATATTTGTCAGGATTCAGGGCACAATTTATACTGCATATATATTTTCACGAAACTTTAGAAAAAAATCGCGCTTTGAGCCCAGAAAACGTTTCATGTTTTGGCGCCAGATTTAATTGGGCTGAGTACATACTCTAGCGGATGATAAAATCAAATTATTCGTGCAAAATAAGAATTTAATGTACATAAAATTGCAGTGCGATGAGTTACTTTGCACATAGGAATTGTAAATTCACAATCACTTTTCAAGGCGGGAAAAGTTTTTAATAAGTGGCGACATCTACGCTGGAGGGTAACGCGTTACAGCGGAAGAAATTTTCTGAGGGACGCCTTGTTTGGCTCCAAAAGTTTGTATTGTTGGGGAATTTCAAGTTTTTTTCCCCAAAACTGCAACGATGACTTTGAAGACGGCCATGAATAAGAAGAAAAAACGCTTCTACAAATTAATGCTAAGGTACCTTCTCAGTAAATTGGCGCATGTTTGGGAAAATATGGATTGAAAAATTTTATGAGCGATAATATGGTGTTTTCGCAGAAAAAGCCGATTATTATCTTGCTTAGTTTACTCGCAGCCGGCGTTATTTGACCCGAACTATCAGCTATGCCACTGTTTAAGTGTCCAGCCTTACGCGTTTTGTGGATTTGTGCAAATTTTTTAACAAATATTTTCCCATTATTTTGAACCCTATTTTATTTTGTTTGGGACAATATTCTACGGGATAAAATACATGATCCACTGTTTAGAGATTAAACAGCTTAAAGGTTTATTACACGAGAGTCATTTGACCAAATCCTGGATCCGCCCCTGTTTGTGGTTAATGACAGATAAATTTCCGTGCTTAATGACTTGTTAAGCAAATGGGTCATTTCTGTTCCTCTTCATTTTTAGTCAGCTACACTATGATGATTTGCCAGAAGTCGCCGACCACTTGGCTCACATCCTGGAGATGGAAAATGAGAAGCATGAGCCAGAAGACAAGCTGTATGACATATTTAGCGACCCAGGTGAGTAGACAAGCAAGCTGCAAAATCATATACTAAATGCGAAACCAATGGTGTGCAATTTATTCGAAAGTTCTGAAAAAATAATTTGTAACTGGCAAATGGCAGGAATGAAGCAACTCGTCCCCGGATATATCGATATTTTTGGAGCGGAAAAAGTATCAATATAAGCGGGATATCGATATAAGCGGGGAAAAGTGGGGAGAATATCGATATAAGATGTTCTATCGATATTTTTTCCAAAAATACTTTTC
>JBCAUI010287409.1:0-15713 GCA_038406195.1 Haplosyllis anthogorgicola
AAAAATTGGGGGCGAGGTGTTGGGGGGGAGGGTTGGGGGGGGACCCCCCCCCCCCCCCAGGTGAGGACGAGGTGTTGGGGATGAGGTGTGGGAATGGACCCCCCCCCCAAGGATGGAGGATGGACCCCCCTTCTTCTTACTACTTTTATACCTAACAGGAAAACCGTGTTTTTTCTCATTTGTTATTGTTATTCCATGCGTGATAGACACTTTACCCGGCCTACCCGGGTAATTATCTCGTTTGTATTGTATTCTAGTCTGATTACAACATATCGTGTGTAAAAGGTAACAATACACGCATTTGATTACAGTACAAATTGATATACAGTAAAGTCTTATGTGTAGAAAAGGGTCATAACTCCAAGGAAATCCTTACACTAGATAGAATGTAATGCAATTTAATACAAAATGTTGCAGAGAAAATTCTTTCGTTAGAGGCAAACTTTTTTTTCACAGGTTTTCCCTTCAAAGAGACTTCACCACTGTACAATGTTGATCGTATACTGTTCATTTTAATAAAGAAGGAAATGTCATGTAGGAAAAGACAAAACTACATTGTTTCCAAACGAGTCACTTTGACCCAAAACCAAAGCACTAATCTTGAATTAGTACAAATACATAATGATGGAGTTCCACGACGGGTGAAATTATTCCTAGCAGCTCTTACGTGTTGGCGGAAGACTCGGAAATAAGAGAAACAATCCTTTGAAATGCAAAACTATTTTACTGAGCTTCGTGTTACAAGATAGGTGCTGATTCCCTCCTGGCTGGTACTTAAGTGAAGAGTAAGTACTCATGGCATGCAGCACGGATCATGCAGTGTGCGTGTGCGGTGCACCTTTAAGACTTTTTATAACTGGTGCAAAATTTGACATTGGAGTGAATGGGACTTTCACGGAAAGCATTATGAGGTATTTCCAAAACGCATTCTACAACACATAAGAATTATGTAAATGGTAGACACAGTCAAAAAAGTTGCCCCGAAACATTTAAATAGTTTAAAATGTAGAAGAGCATCTCCATTTGACGGAGTGTCTCTATTCCAGGAAATCTAGTATATAAAAGATCCTTATTTATTTGTACAGACTCCATTTTGTAAATACTTTATTTTAATTTAAACACCGGTGACATGTACAAATACATGTATTGTCATATGTTAAACTGATAAATATGCTTTATCATGGGCTGTACTGAATAAAGCGTAATAATGTGAATGAACTCGTAGTAGATATTTAAAGTTTAAGTGGATTTATTAACTTGTATATGAGTACCTCAAGTGAAAAGATAAAAGTTTAGAAAGGTGAAAGTTAAGTCGAACGTGCACGGACCGGAACTAGAACAGGGACTGACACGTGTCATCATAAAAACGCGATATTTGTGATCGTTTTTGCGGACTCCCAATGAAAATGGCCAAAAATGTTCATGAAAATGAAATTAAAATTTGGTACTCAGTGGGGGAGGGTGGGAGAGGGGAAGCGCACAAGTCGGGCAATAAAAATCCGGACTGTGTCTTTCAAGCGAAAACGAACATTCATTGTCCAAAATGTAATATGATTCCACAGGATAAGACCAAAATTCCTTTACAATTACTTTTTTTTGTATAGGATGAATTTGTACATTTTAAGGACAATGGAAGCTCACGTTGTGTTTTTTTTTCTGGCAAACGTGATCAGAGAGATAATTTATATTGCTTTCCAGGTTTATGAGTTCAAGGATTGTTGATGTCGGAGTGTGATTTCTTGGACGATTTCACTTTACTGGTTTTTGTACGCAGTTATTCTCTTTTCCTGGGTGTCAAAGTCTTGTAAAAACTCTTTAAAAGTTTTTGTGATCACCATGGCGTTGCCCACGTTGTCCGTCGCGATATTTCAAATATACATTATAAAGAACATTTGAAAATTAAATAGAAAAGACAGATGGCGTCATACGAGATAATACCGTCATTAAAGTCTGAATTGTTTTGAAAGTTGTAAAACAATAAAGCAAGATCATCCGATGACGTGATGTAGCAAGATGGAATGTTTACAACTTTATGGATTTGATAAATATTCATTTCAATGAGGCTCTGTAATTATTTAAGTTTACCTCAGTTCACAACTGACGATTTATTTATCATACTACTAACAATTAAAAAGAAAAAGTCTGTCACATTACTGACACTCTACCAAACATCTTATGTCTTCTGTCCTGTTATTTGATAAGGATGATCTCCCAATAATCAGTATTCTGTTCTATGATGGGACAAGACCTGTACATAAATTATGTTAATGAGGTCTCGGGGGAGATACTCATTGGCTGGAATGGTGACTATCCAAAGGACGGGTTCCACCTAGTTCACATAAAAATTCTGACCGACGTCCGACCTTAAATATAGTAAGAGAATAAATAAGGACAACTGGAAATTAAATGATACGATCTTCTCAAAATGAAAAATGTGAAGGTATCAATAAAGACGCCATCCCTTTTGGAATAGTGTCCCCATCAGCTCTAAAAGTATGAAATAGGTACAACCATTTGAGCTTGTTGTCTTTAACAGCGTGGTAAAAGGTGATATTTTTAACATGTATAGATCAATTTTCTTCTTCAAAAATGAAAGGTAACCAATGGAATCATGATCATTGCAACATATGGACCTACCACGTTAAACAGAGGAATGATTCTGTACCCTAGTTGAGCCTTGTGCCCGATAGAGAGCAGAGGCTCTCTGTATCGAGGAGATGGATCAGTTGTGTTCTAGGCAGACATTACAGTTTTCTGGGACCAGGACCAATTTAAAACACCACCCCACCACCATCACCACTCCCCACGCCGAATTAGAGTCAAGCTGGACGGACTAGAGTCAAGCTGTACAGAGTAGCCTCAAGCCATTTCAGCTTATTTTAGACACTTTCTGGTAAAACAGTTCAATGTATTTTAATGTTGGTAAATATGGCATGAGGCTCTGAGTATCGACAGGTCATTCCTCGTTTACATGTTTAATACTTGATGAACTTGAGTATTGTGTGTAACTTTAATTTAATTGATACATAACCAGACAGACAACAGATACAATGTACCATACATAGACTGAAAAGTAGTATTGGCGTAAGGCAAACACAGGGTAATGTCCGACAAACAGGCTTCCGTAAACAAGCATATTTGACTGTTACATCTGTTATCTACGCTCGTCAGTTGTCTCTGATCGAAGTTCGATAAAGTGTTGATCAGTTTTTTGACAGCTACTCCACAAATTCAGTAAAAATCAATACTTCTAGTTTGGTGTCTTTTTATGGGATGACGGAAGGCAGTACTTTTGGTTCAGTCTGTATTTTTTGTACATTGCATAATCTGCTTACATGATCATGGACGCGAATAAGGTGTTTTATTCAAGGAAATATTTACACTTTTATGGTTATCAAAAACAAAACAACAGGAAAACAGTTTAATAGAGGAAACCTTGACTCTTGGAGATATATATGCACTATGGATACTCCCAGCTCTGTTCACCATCATTTTTGCAACATACGCTCATGTCAAAAGTAAATGAAGTTTTTAGGTGTGAATTCCAAGATCTACAAATCCGAAGAAGCGAGTATTGAAGGGCCATCAATCCAGAGACCTTCTAGTTGATCCTTTGAACTCACATCATGTGCTTTTTTTGACGTAACGTTTTGTCAATATTTAAACAATTTATCGATTGTGGACATAACTTGTTACAGGTGGTTGAATGTTTCGTTATATTTAGTGAATTTGCAAGTATAACTTAAGAATAACTTAATCATATGTATGCGGATGTCGTTAGGGTAGGGTGTGTTTTACTTGTCGATCCAGCATGCCTTACGTATGCATGTGTGCATGCATCCCCGCTTTATCGGCCTTTTTATTATTTTTATTAATTTTTTTTCGTTGGGTTTCACCCCCTTCATCAACAAGGTTTGCACCCCACCGGACAAGAAACTGCTGGATTCGCTACTCTCTTATCCAGTTATGATCGTCTTTTGGTCCACTTCAACATTTGACCGTGTGCAGGATTACGAGGTTTTTGTTGTCAGTTACGCCTGTTGTGCCTTTTTATGGTTATTTTCATCTTTTCACTCATTAACTTACCCAGGGGAGAGAATGTGCAAAGAGACTCGCTTTACATCTAAAACAAACGGCTGTCTCGCGAGGCAGCAATAATTTAGGACAGACCCAAGGAAAGCTCAAACGTTATTACATGTACTTAAAGTAATAAAGTAATTTACTGAGAATTAAATTCTTCAGACATCGTGCATCAATTATTTTCTGGTGTTGATGGTTTCTCCTTTTTTGGGGGATCCTTTTTTAGTGAGAGAGTCTGTTGGTCCATTCAGTTTCCTTCCAGTTTATTTCCTTTTGCAGGAAAACAACAGTGGTCTCCGAAACACCTGGGTCTCTCTCTCAAAGTTGAAATGCGTATCTGCCACTGTAATGTCATACCTGATCACACTAACAAATGCTACTATTTTATTGAATGTAGGTCAGAGGTCAATTTTACCCTGTTATCTTTATTATATTTTGCATGATATACAAGTAGGACATTTGGCCTTTACATTTTACAGCGTTATATGGGACAGGCATGCAGACTGAATGTCACTTAGAGAATTATGGCCTCATCTCTTGGTCTGCGACATTTGATATAAAAACAACGCATATGATGAACAATTAACATAAACCTCGAATGGTCCATTTCATCTAAATGTTAATCACTCTAGGGTCATATTTTTATTTTATTTTTTGATAGAAATACTTAACTATGGCAAAAGCAGGAAGTTATTGCTTGTAATACAAAAATTGCCGAAGTTCAAAAATAGACGAGTGAAATCAAATTTATGTGTGAAGTGAAATGTCCCTAACAATTTTAGACCCAAATGGTCGTCAGGCTAAATATCGCAGAATGCTATCTTTTTGGCTTTTTTTTATCATTTGTACGCTGCTTTGCCAGGAAAAAGTAGATAAAAATTTAACTTGGTCCGTAAAAGTCATAAACTGCTCATAAATATCAATAAAATTGACAATTTTCCAATAGACTTTTGTCGGAAAATATATATTGCATGTTTCTGATCCCATTTGAATATTTTATTGATTCTTTGAAATTCCGGTTTTTAAGTGCGGCGGAAAATGCAAGCCAAACAATTAAACGAAAAAGGCCTCAGCTATGTTGCGTGTGAGCGGTGCCGCTGCCTCTGAGGTTGTGTAACAGCTACATCCTGCTGGGATTACGTTTCCTGTTTCCTCGCGTCTATTCGCATTAAAGAGGACATGACGCAAGCTCCAATCCAGCTTGTTGTCTGTCGAATGACAGAGTATGTGGTCGTCCGCCTAAAAAACTTGTAAAAATAGAAACCAAGACAAAACGAAACAGACGATAACTATCAAAATAAAAACCAAGACAAAACGAAAATGTCTTGTTGCTGTGACGTCATTTGGCAGACACATGACGTTACGTTCGACGTAACGACGTTTCTAGTTTTTGTTGTTGCTAAATGATAAACGAGGGGATCGTACAGGAACTCGGTACGGTGAGACATCGTAAGAAATCGAGAAGCCAATTTTTTAACGAGTTGGCAATTATTTATGATGGTCTTTTATCTTTCGCATGTGAGAAAGCCATTTTTGGTTTCATGTGGTAACGTTGTATTTCATGACGTCATTATGTGCCACCATCTTAGATGGCCGGCGGCGCCCTCCCTGGATCAGCCAATGGAATAATCTATTTATTTATTACTAAGTAATCCCAAGATAGTCATTGGGCTGGATGGGGTGTTCTGGAACATCAAGATCCAAATGTCAAAACTAGGGAACAAAAGGAAAAACATCAAAATCAAAATGCAAAATGGCGAACGCACAGCAATTGTAAAATCTGTGCATCACAAGGTGCCGAAAACCTTATATGGCAAGTCTCAATAACAATCAGAGTTTCAGACTGCAAGGCTACAGCCTCACAGTGTGTACTAGAGGACCGAGCCATGTGAAAGGCTTCATTCCTCTGTCTGTGCGATTACATAACCTCCCATTAGGAAACATGCACACTGATCGAGGCCAAAATAAAAAAAAGGAGAATGCTCTTCCGTTTTCTTTTGAACTCATTTGCCAAAAATAGGTTTTGGAAATCATTCTCTTGTTATAAATTTTCGAACAAAAAAAAGAACTAGTGTAAAAGCTTACCTGTTTCGGTAGGCAATGGTTTCAATTGTTTTTACCTTCTTATTTATTGTGTAACTTGCATGAGTAACATTGACCTCACTTGCTTTTACATTAAATACAATAAAGAACAATTAGTATAATTTTGAACGCGTATTGTTGTAACATGCGCAAAACGTAACTGGAGTTTCGAATAGATTTAAAGAAAGAAACAAATGTGATCTAAAGCAAAGATGTGAAGACATGTAAGTAAAGAATTGACAAGTCCAGTGTGCTGACTGTTGGGTAAGAGCTGGGTATAATCAGAACTGCACTAAAGGCACAGCAGATTTAAAACGGCATCACTAACCTGACTCTACACCGCCGGCAATGGTCAACTATGATTTTCGAAGTGAGGATGTTCCATTATCTGAACGCATTTTGCGTTTCATTTCTTAATTTAGAAAGAATTGTTACAGGGTATTTGTGAGCCCATAAATGGACCACGGGCCCCAAAAAGTAAACGAGATTGTCATAAAAATCACTGGTTTACTGAATAACGTCATAAAACGTTACGTTCCATTCCACGACGCTGCAACGTTACGTGACAAGATGCGATGAAATGTCGCCATTCTACCACACGTCTTAGGGCTTTTTTATTTAATTGTTTGGATTACATTTCCCGCCGCACTTTAAAATCGGGATTTCAAAAAAACCAAAAAAAACCAACTCCTGTTGCAGATGAAAAACGTTATGCACGGCAAAATATGGTAGTCTTGGAGCTGTTGAAAGTTGATCCGTTGGAAGCTGATTGAGAAAGATATTTATTTTATTTATTTTTATGAACAGTTTGGCTTTTTAGAGACCAAGTTCAATTTTTATTTTTATTTTGTTTTCCGATCGCCGCACTTTGAAAATCCTGACAATGCAATGTAATCCAAATGATAAAAAAAAAAGCCTTACGATATTTCATTCGATGGACGAAAAAAGTATAAAAAAAGAAAGAAAAAAAAAATTTCAGGTGTATTTTTAGCTTTTCATTAGTTATACAGTTGCTCCAAACGATGAGTCTGGCAGCTGAATACTAAGCACCATCATAAAGCATTCCTGAAGGTCAGATTCATTAACAAGAGGAGAAGAGAGAGAGAGAGAGAGAGAGAGAGAGAGAGAGAGAGAGAGAGAGATAGGACTGCGCCTTTACGCAACAGTCAATTGAAATCTTTTCACTTGATGCATCACTAGATAACCAGCCCTCATATGTCAAGGCAAATACCAATCAGACCATTCAGACATGGAAGATATCATGCAGTATTCTCTCTAATTATGGCGCCAGGTGATTTAATTAAACATATAAAACTGCTAAATTTAACATCCAGATCTGTTTTGTTAACCAAAAAGCTTTGTTTACTGAGACATTATGCTCTTGAAGTATTTTTTTACCCAGAATCATTTATTTTTTAACTGCGAAAGGTGGGCCGGGGTGCCATCATACTGTTCTCGATTTGATACATTTTTGTCGAAGATTGATCTTGGTTGGAGACATACGGTCGTCGTTTTTCCCCGTTTTGTCGCAGATTGATCTTGGTTGGAGACATACGGTCGTGGTTCCTTCCCCGTTTTGTGATATTTTGCTCTTTTTGAAAGGACAAACCTAGGTCAATAGGTTATCCCTCAGCAGTTACTTTCTCGTTTTTGTCGGGTTTATTTTTTTACCGTCCGCGTACACAGGAAGGTAATGTTTGCAGACTGGCCTATCTGCATGTGTATCTGTCTGTTCGACCGACAACTCTTAAACAGTGTGACTTAGAAACTTAGTTTTTAGTTTACAGACACACCCTAACCGTATCCAGGTCAAGTTCGAATATCATGGTCATTGGGCCAAGTTCAAGGTCACGGCTACAAAATTGTCTAATTAAATAAATAAACCCTGAATTTGCCGGATGAAACTGCCTAAAACTCTGTTGCCAAATTTCCCTTGTGAATTTGATTCCAGAAATACACCATACAACAATATTTGATGCTATGAAACCGACTATTATCTTTCTGGGCTAATGCACTGTAAATCATACTTTAAGCTTTTGCTTCTGTCACTGCTGTTCCTTAGAGGATTGGGGGGGGGGTCAGTGATTTCACTTGACCAGTGCATTTGGTGACAGGATTTACACCTGTCCCACAAACTATCTTGCCAAATTTCCCTTGTGAATTTCATTCCGGAAATACACCATACAACAATATTTGATGCTATGAAACCGACTATGATCTTTCTGGGCTAATGCACTGTAAATCATACTTTAAGCTTTTGCTTCTGTCACTGCTGTTCCTTAGAGGATTTGGGGGGGTCAGTGATTTCACTTGACCAGTGCATTTAGTGACAGGATTTACACCTGTCCCACAAGGGGTGTTAGGGATATCAATTAACCAGTGTACTAAATGTCAACCTTCATACATCTTCCTTGCTTAAGTCCTCCTCGTCCCTGTCCATGCGCACCCATATCATTCATTTATGGTAAAAACAGAGCGTGTCTATAAATAGCTCTTCCTAAGCAGCTTCCGAGGTAGAAAAACCGCAATTGCCTCGGGAAAGCCGAGCGTCTTATGTCAACAAACGCTACAACAGATGCAATCACTCGCTCCAATTTAGATGGTGTATTGTTTTTTGGACTAAGAATAGGACAATTGAAATGAGGAAATAATTTATGGAAATAAATGCTGGCAATAAAATAGCGGCGATAAAAGGTAGGAAGGATTATTATTAACAGTTTTCTTGCGCAACAGAATTTACAAACATCAATTCTTTGTGTTGTGGTGCACAATTAAGGCCAGAGATACGTGATGCGATCCATTCGCAATCGATGTCAATCGCATGCGAATTGCGTTTTACCTGTTTGAGTAATATTATGACGCAACACACAAAAGAGGAATTAATGTGGTAGGGAGAAGTCAGGGTGTAATGTGTTACAACTGTGTACTGCGAGTAGTCATGCATGTCACATGGGATTATTGATTGTGAGCGATTATATCGCATCGTGTATCTCTGGACTTAAAGATGAAAGAATAGAAATAGTCACGTAATTTGAAACTGCTCGGTCATTTGGGCATTAGTCACTAAAGAGATCACACCTATACATGGGCATAGAAGGTTAGACTAGTGCATGAAGGCTGGATGTTCAATGTGCAGTGACAGGGGAAGAAATGAATAAATTAGTCTGCAAAGTTTGCCTTTTATAGGGGCTCTTGCTCCAGCTGACAGGTCACACAGTGAAAGCATTCAGACCTATTGTGAATGTGACACTTCCATTGTGACTAATTACAATCAATATTGTCTCAATGCTCTCAGCTGAATTGGTGTCAAAAAATTTACAAAAGATGATCATGCCCAATAAATTTCTGCTGACCAATATTGAGCCAACAGCATTGCCTGTTTCATTTGGGGGTATGGAAAAAGCTTCTTTCATCTTTAAGCGCAGGACTAGCACCAGGACACAGCTCTCAATAATTCATGGCTCAGGATTCTCTTGGGAACCTTGGCATCTGAGTTCAGTGATTAAGTAATTCTCCCGACTGGACCTGAAGAAACCAGAGGTTTCATCGATACCTCACCACGAATATATCTTCTCTATCTATCTCTTCTCTTCTACAAGCGTAAAGAGCTCTTTGTAAAATGTTCCCGAACAGAAGGTTTTGGAACAATAGAATTCTACGCTGTGCCTTTATTCGCATGGATAACACAGTAAAAACTTCTCGCTTTTTGAACGTTCCCAAATTGATAAAAAAAAATCTGAAATTAATCTCACTTTGTGAACAATAAAAATTTTTTTTTTTGCTCAATCGAGATTTTTCCCTATTGAGTTTTTTATCAGATTGATTTCATAAATTTTGTAATTGATGTAAACTTGGTCGTGTGTTGTTTTCTAATTGCAATTAAATTACATATCATAACTGCAATTTACAATAAACAATACTTGATGTATTTTTTGTACTAAAATTAGCAAAATAACACAGATCTTCCAAATCTGACAGATCTGGCAAATAACTAATCAAGAAAAACCTTGATTATGGACCATTTTAAGTATGCCAACGAAATATTTCAAGATCATACGAGGTTTTTCCTGATTAGTTTTGTTACTCTAATTCGGCTAATTTGCCTAATTTGCCTACTTTTTTGCCTAATCAGATGAATTAGGCTAATATGCCCAATTAAACAAGCGAAATTTAATCTGGAATAAACCAAGCATCTGACTGTTCTCCGAATGCTGTAGTTGTAGAATGTTGTAATGATGATTCTGCTTCATTTAGGGACCAACAATACGAATGAATTTCTCTATTGAGTGGCACTGCTACTGCACGCGTCGTGGGAGTTGTTAGGCCCTTTTGGGTGTTGTCAGACTTTAAAATCCACTTTGATTGGTCTAATATGACTTGCTGTCACACATGAATGCAGTTGGTTGACATGCACCCACACTTCATTGTTGAGGTGCAAGACTTCACACATAACACAATCAACTTTTGTTGGGATCAAGAAAATGAATTGCAATAGGTCAATCAGTGTCAACCCAAATGTAAAGAAATCAATGTAAATAGAAACCATGTGGACTAAACAAATACGAAAGGTGTCTGCACAATCTAAAGGCCTTATGATTCGCTACGATAGTCCTGATCTGTTTACAAAAAGACTACACGCCTGGAGCAGATTGATGCGGTTCGCTCTCGTCTGTCTTGCCGTATGTAGACGCACGTGCAATGAAGATATATTGTTCCCACATGACGGATTCGCCTCTAATTTCATCAATGAGTTGCGCATTCCTAATTCGACACTCAGATAGACCATTTTTTGATAATTTTTATTCTTGTATTCTTAAAAGGTAGATGTTGTAAAAAAGCAGCAAGTTACCATGACCAAGCAAGCAGATCAAGAAATCATCGTAGAGCCCTTATCAAAAGTTTACCATCAGCTCAGCATTAGCTCCAGAGGGCGAAATTCCTATCATTTTGGAACAATAGCTTATCAAAAGCACAGCGTGAATTTTTTTCGTTCTCTCTTTTGTTCTCTTCGTTTCCAAAATGATAGGAATTTCACGAGTTGAGCATGAAAATCAACTGTTAAACCCCTTAAATTTTTTCCAATAATTTCATGATCCGACGAGCATTTCTGGAAGTGGAGTAGTTTTAACCAGGCTCCTTTAGTCTTCTATTTCGTGAGAGGAACCTTGATTCAAGGGAATGTTACTGAATTACTCGGCGACATGCTATATTTCCTGTTGAGGTAGAATCTGGTGATTTCACAAGTGGTCACGTTTGAAGTGACGTAAAACGTGGAGCTTAACGTTCCTAACACACCTAACTACGTTACAGTTCTATCATTTACTGAAGTAGTTTAACAGTCTGCTCAGCAAAGGTCGCTGTTCATATTTACATTTTAACGAAGGTGTGTCTAGGAATGAGTTGCTAAATTTATTATTCAGTGTCATTAGAGGTTTTCGGCACAGATAATCCATGCCAAATGAGGTTGTCTCATTTTAACAGGGTATTTTTCAAACATACAAACATTTCAAATTTGACAAGTTGTTCTGTATCTTGAGGCTTCACTACTCAACACATGATGTCTGTCAATAAATCCAGTCAAGCAGAACGAGAGGGAAGAGAAACTACATGTAAAACTACATTAGACCTTGATTTCCACCGGGAGGATCTGACGAGGCTACTGGAAACTCTGGAGTTTTACTCAGATTTTAGATACAAAATATGTCAATGCCAGGAAAACAAATGAATGCGATATTAATCAAAGGCAGTTTACAAGCTTCAACCCCAGCAGAAAACTGGACCATCCTTGGTGTGAGCCACACCCTAGAGGTAAATGAAACGGGAAAAACTCACACCCCCACGCTGGGCTGGAGCATGGAGGGTATGAGTAGAGAATGAGCAATGTGCTTTGTTAGGCTGGATGTGTTGTGTTGTACAGTGGATGGTTATGTTACTCAAGGAAGGTCACTCCTGTCTCAGTTACAACATGTCTTCATCACCCTACATTAAGTTCTTCCCTGTTGTTCAATCAATCCCAGTTCAACTGTTGCAGTATCTTTCCAACTTTGTTGTGGCCACTTGTCTTGCCTTGTCTTGAACTTTGACCTCGTGAACTTGATTTTACTAAAGTACTACTAAAGCACAGCGTGAATCTGTAATACAAATAATAGCAAACAGGAAATTCTGTTCATTACTATACAAAAAAAAAATTACAATCAAAAACTAAGACTTGCTGATTCACGTTTTTTCTAAATTCGTCTTTGCTAAAATATTAGGCAAATTTGCCTGAGTAGGCGAACAATTTTATAACATTACTGGTTAGGAAACTAAAATTAGTTACTTAAAACCACTCATTTTGGTAACTGACCTACCTATTTTACTTATTGTAATAAACAATGTGTGTTGTAGTTTTGTTAATTTGTAATGACGTATTTTACTAATAATTGTACAAATTTTTGGCTAATTTGCCTAAATTTTTAGGCAAAAAATGAATGAATAAATTTCGAAAAACCATTACTGTGTTTATCTCGTGATTACATCATTTCCCTGACTGATTATTGAACAGGAACCTTGATTACGTCTCAACAAGCAGCTTAATGTGTTGGTTAGTGTGACTATTAGTTCTCAGTCTGTTGCGCCAAATTACATCACAACCAGCAATTTCCATGTATTTTTATCATCAATAAAGTCAACAACGTGTTGAATTCGGATGAAAACATGGCCCATGTTGCAGGATGGATGTATTTTCGGGGCACAAACTTGTAAACATCAGAACACAAACAATGTTTGAATTGCAGCCATTCCATGTCATTCAATAAGCCAATAGCAAAAGACATTGCACAGTGTTTGCGCCGCCTTTGGTTACGCATCTGGAGGTCCGTCCCCTCGTTGAGTCACTCTTACGCTAAACAATATTTTCCAAACTTTCAATAGATGTCACCACTTCCTAGTTATATTTTTAAAATTAGTGGAACTTCAGTAAGTTGCAGGCTATAAAATCGCGGTTTGTAACTTACACTTTGTCCCCAACTGTATTTTCCCTGTCAAGCTCAAGGAACAACATGTTGGAACTGGACACAAGTGAATAACAATATCGAGTCCACCAGACAGAGAGTAAATCTGTGTTGATGATGTAAATAAATTGAATCAGGTAAAAACACTGGAGTTGACGACGTTTTTCTGTCCGCAGTTCACGACACTTGGATCTCTGTGGGACGGTTCGTTTCTTACGGTTCTGCATTATTAAAGCATCTTACATCGTGGTCAATGAACTTTCAGCGTAAGGCTGCCTTACAAACTAACCAATAGGCCCCATCATAACTTACAGTGTGAAAAGGACTAGAGCAATCGACGTGGCCAATTGGCTGATTGAGTTAGCAGGAAACGTTTGTAATGCAGCTCCTGAAATTCCTGTCAATTTGGTAAACATACAGAACAAAAGGGAGAATGAAGCGTAAAGTTCTTTTTCTCGAATTTGAAGGATTTTTGGTTTTGGCGACAACGTCTGGACGTAGGGGTGTTTATGCTGGTCTGCTCAATAATTGACGAGTTTCTCCTCCTCGTAGTTTCCTCCGCTGACTGGCAATAAATAATAGTCTCGATAGTGGGAGGAAAGATTCTAAACATCTGCACAGCTTCAAAAGGTGAAATCCTATCATTTAAAAGAAATAGTGTACCAAAAACACAGCGTGAAATTCTTCCCTACTCTTTTTTTGTTCTCTCCGTTTGCAAAATGATAGGAATTTCACGAGCTGCTCTCAAACACAAACATGTGGTTTTTTTCTTTTTTATCTCACCTGTTAGGTAGATTAGGCAAATTAGGCCTGGTTTTATGCTATTGTTGGTAAAATAACTGATAATGGCCGATGACTTATTAGTCTATCCCCCCCAAGGTGGGGACGAGGTGAGGTGCCACGTGACAGGCCACGTGATGTGCCACGTGATAGACTTTTTACCCCGCTTTCCCGGGTAATTCCTCTCATTAAGTTCATTACTAACATGTGTATTTAACTCATTTTACATCCAAAGTTGCCCGAAAATTGGAATTTCATTACATCCCAGCTTGTCGCAAACATGCCTGGTTGCTATGGTGACATGTAGTCATTCATATTTCTCATTTACATACAAGGATTAAAATTCTGGATTTCTCCAATTCTCGATGGAATTATACCAAAAGTTGCAAACACATGCTCAGACAACTCTAGTTTACTATACTAAGAGGATTTGTTCATAGCCCCAACCAATTCTGTGTGAAAATTCATCATTTGCACTCCCACATGTGGGTCAACATTACCATATCTAGGTTAGATCTGTCAACTTTGTTTACATTGCACTAAGTGGATTTTCTTTATGTTTTTCACCACAGTAATGTTGTTAAAACATTATTTCCTAACATTTAATGGCTGGAATACAAACACCACATCATTCCCCACACAAGTCCCCATCTACAATTATCCAAATTGAAATGGACCAGTGTGAAGCACAGTAAATTAAGCTAGAAGAAGAAATGGCAGCACAACGTGCTCATCAGGAGGAATTAGACAGAAAAACTGCTGAAGCATTACAAAAGGAACAATAACATATGGAGAGATGTACCAAACATTTTATGTAGGCTACAGGTGGCATGATGCAGAAGAAATTCCCCCAGAACGTAACCAACATGGTGAACATTATGGTGCTCATAATTTAACAACACCACCTTTGCCCCAACCATGACAAGATAATGTTTTAATTCAGTGTCCATTCAGCCCCCTCACCCTCCCAGATGGAAAAACAATGAACACATCTTAGAAGAGTACCACAAATTCAGATACTCCTGTCAGCATATTTTTGATGGTCCAATGGCACATGTAAGTGACAGGGCAGGTCCTGATGCTGAAGACATCCTAGATGACTTACACATTCCTCCCCTACTTCAACATGATGTGGATTATATTTTAGATCATTTTGAACAATGGTGCAAGCCAATTTGTAATTTCCATGCTGCAAGTAGGAAATTTATGAAGTTGTACCAGAAATTGGATGAGACAATAGACATATTTTATCACCATGTTCTTAAACTTGGTAAGCAGTGCCAATTTAAACATCTAGAAGAATGTGTCATTGACATAATCATTTATGGTACATTTGTCAAGAAGGCCCATGACAAGTTACTTCAAATGCCAATCATGCTGACATTAGATGATCAGAATTTGTCACCATTATGAAAGTCTCAACCCACACCTAAATCTAATCTGTCCGAAGTCTGTGGATCAAGTTAAAAGATCATGTTGACTGGGTAAAGGTGTATTCAATTCCCCTCCTAGATTTCCATCAAAATCTCCTGGTCTAGACTGCAGAAGATGTGGTAATAAACAGCATGTACAAAGGTTTGACTGTCCTGTGAATAATGCTATTTGCTTCATATGCAACAAGGCAGATCATTTTTCCAATGTCTGCAGAACCAACACAAATACTTCCAACCCACCTAATACTTCACCACAGCATGGCAGAAGTTTGATTGATTGATTGATTATTTATTGGACGTTTGTATAAGTTAACAGTACATAATAACAATCGTACACTCAAAAATG
>JBCAUI010287520.1:0-15711 GCA_038406195.1 Haplosyllis anthogorgicola
GCAAACTGAGTGCTTTGAAACATAAATCCATTACACAATAGACGTTATACAACGTTATATACAATATAACGTTGTACCATAAGAAGAAGATCTACTACCGTCACGAGAGCGAACTCCACAACAGTATTAACAGTAGAGAGTTCAGGCTACCCGTTTTACGCCAACGTGTATGTGTAAACCGAATTCCACCTTAGCGACAAAGTAAACAGCCGAGATTTATCATTTAAAACTTCACTATCCTAAACTAAATGCTTTCAACTTGAACTTTCTAATATTCTCTAATAACAGATTATCTGTACCATGGAATCGAAAAACAATTAAGCTTGCTGTTTTGTAATGAGGATGTATCTAGAAACGTTTGTAAGGGACAATGGGAACTCATTAACTAAATGTTTACAACTTGGCACCCGAATAAAAAGTCATTATTCACTCAGTGTAATCCCATAGATTAACCTTTCACCTTGTTTACTTATTCTAAGTTTTCCTTATTTATCTAACCTGCTTAATTTGACAGGTAGATTAGGCAAATTAGACAGGGAAATTTGTACTTTTATCAGTAAAATAAGTGATAATGGTCAAGGACCAGTGTTAGGTCCGACACTAAATGTAGTCCTTATTAAGGCACTGTCCCCGGCCACGCACTAAAATAGTATAAATTTACCTGCCAAATGTGTCTACTCCCCCTAATCTGCCCAGGCAGGCGAAACCCAAAAAAACCCCCAAACTTCAGTGGTCTTCAACAAAGGAGACAACGAAAGAATTTCACGCTGTGCCTTTGATGCACTGTTCGCAAATGATAGGAAATACACGCTATGCAGACATGAGGGATATTTAGTCAAAAAGTTCCCATTTTTCTTGAAGGAATCCAGCTCTTCGTATGACCCAGTGCAGGCTGAATTAACGACCTTGTACTCTACCTTTGGCTTAGAACGGTTAAACGAGATTTCCTGTACTGAATGAGGTTCCTAGTCTGAAACAGTCCGTAAATGTCAGCATGACCACTGTGTTCTGAATTGATAATCATTCAGTATACAGTGGAGTCTGTACAGCTACTGAAATTCCTATCAATTTCGATATGTAAAGAACAAAAGAGAGAGCAAAAGAATTGCACACTGTGCTTTTGATATGATATTGTTCTAAAACTGAGAGCAATTTCAGGGGCTGATTGACTGAGTAACTGATACTTGTTAACTTGACTCCTGAAATTTCTTATTAATTTGATAATTTAAGGGCGGAATTCCACGCAAACAGTAAAAGCACCAGATCAAGAAATTATTAAAAAGTTTCGACACGAAATTTCAGTGAGTTCCGAGACATCTACTGGCCTGCCTATACTATTGCAATCAACTTAAGGTGGCACTTCACATAGACCAGCATTTCCCGGACCGAAACTTTTTTTTACAATTTCTTGATCTGGGATTTCGCGCTAGAAGGTAGAAGGTACTATTTGGACTGCGCTCCTTCAAAAACAAATACATTGGGTGTTTTCTATTGTAAAGTTAATTGAATCATACCTCTGCATCCTTTCCACGCATGGACTGTCAATCAATAGAAACTGTCCTTTTATTTTCACCAGCTTCATAACACAACATTACACATGTACAGAATGCTGGGATTCATGGGAGGTGCTGCCATCTACACGCTGCTAAACATGCTTTGCACACGAGCCAAAAATACAGTCCGGAAACCTATCAAACAAAATGTACGTTACGTCGTAATTGTTCAAAATTCCATTTCTGTCATTGGAAGAAATAAACAGTGGATTCGTATTGTGTTGTTGCTTCTGTGAAACGAACACAGCATGTATTTCAATTGTTATAGATTTTCAGATGCTGTGCTATTTAATTGCCAAATTAGGGTGATTTTCCCGTTCGACAAATCCCCGACCCATTATGCGGTCCACGACACGTAACGAGAGAACAGATGTTGTTAGATCACGAGGCTCTGTCGGCTTGTAGAAACACATGTCGTTTTATTAACAAAAATATCTGTGCGAAACTGCATCCAAGCACAAATACACCTTGTTTTATTAGGGACGTTCAGCTGCATGGAGCTCTATATCAGAACACAAATTATACATTGGATTCATGCCCCGTTAGGTGCTGTATGGAAGGATGGCTGTATTCCTTTCGCGTTGTTTGTACTGCAGTGAAAAGCTGAAATCGTCTTCATTTCCTTTTGTCTTTTGTATTTCCTTTTCTTTTGAAAATAAGGGGACTTTCTGAAAAAAACCCCAAACGATATGAACAAAAATGAAGAGAATTTATTATGTATGTCAGACAGCATAGAAAAATAAGTATGTCATAAAGTGACACAGTAGCATTAAAATTGGTAGTAATAACAAACACCAAGCGAAAGCTATCATCTCAGGCCTCTAGGTCCGGGTATTTATCAGGAAGAGGCTAAATTTGGCACTTTAGTCTTAAACTTTATTTGATACTAGCCTCTGAATATATGTCTAATTGCTACTAACGCTTTCATAGGAATTAAAATAGATACTTCCTGTGAGACATCTGTGTCACCTTATTGCGCTGGAGATTACCGAGTCAAAATCTTGATGAACGTTTAATAGAATCTATCAAGACCGTACAGATCTAACAACAGACGTACAACACGGTATCTCTAACATCACTTTTTATTTGGATTATCAGATCAGAGATGGAAGGTTTCACCTGTGTGCACTATCAATTCTATTTAACTGTTTTTTCCTGTGATTAAAGATGTCATGCCATGTAACATTAAAAAACATTATATTCAATTACTGTAATCCGTAGTTATTCTATGTGTATTGAATACAATTGAACCGTTCAGTATTATCTGTGGATAATCCCACGTATTGTACAGATCCTTCACCTGATCGTCTGTGTTTAATCACCTGTATTTGTACATTTCACTCCTATTATGCATAATGCCTGCTGTTTATGTTATAAATATTGAAGCTATAAATCTTTCAAGCAGACAGCACAATAGTAATACACCCACGTTCTTTCTCTCTGAGCAACAGTATTCAGAGACCTATAATCTAGTTTATACAGCTGGTGAAATTGATTTCATTTATGAACAATAGAACTTATGCCGTGTCTTTCATTTAAACATAGTCAATTTTTAAATAATGGCATAATGTACTGTAATGGTAAACTAACACGAGTTAAACTTCCTGTAAGTCAGTCACATTGTCCGCCCAACGTTCAGTAGGGTAGAAAATGTGACATACTAAACCCTTTTTTATATGTTAAACTCTGTGATGGTTAGCTGAACTGCAATGGTAAACCATAGGAGTTTTCTGTCGCCCAACAGTTGTGGCAGCACTTGACGGGCAATAAATACACGCTACACTACTGTCACTTTTATTTCGCATTGTTACAAACTGCCAAAGTGCAAAATTGGCACTGGCATTAACATAAATAGGACATGCATTGACACATATCTTACCATAATTGTTGCACATCCTGTCGCGCAGGGAGAGAGGCGGTGGGTATCTGGGTGTGGCCTGTCGGCTGAGAGCGTAAGACGAGTTTCTCCGACCGAGCGACGGGACCTCGTCTAGCGAATCATTATCCGCGTCGACATTATCGTCATCGTGTAGCGGAGAGAACCGGGTGTCGAACACGGCACTCTCCTCACACGTGTATCCACCGTGCCCATCCGGACGCACCATAACGTCCTCATCCACGACATCATCCAGATCGTCCAGATTGCCGCTACTGTTACCGCTACCTGTGTCGTAGAAGAGCTGGTAGATGTTGCGCATGACGTCGTCACGGTTCCGGATCTGTCGCCCTGGATACACCATCGGTTCCGACGGACTCTGCTTCCTTCTGGATGTGGGAGAACAGCGAGGTTTAGCTACACCTCTTACATATTTTGCAAATGCCAAAATAATGAAATAAAAATCACCAAACTTCACACGCAAAAACCAAACCTTTCTAAATCCACACCTTTCATCAAATTGTACATGATTAAAGATTTTGGTCACGTTAAAACATTTTGATTGTAGCATTTTTACATTTGACAATGTTTGGTGATTTTTTAGCTGTTTCCCTTGCTCTGAATTATTGCAGGGCAGTACTCAAAAATCGTATCAATTATGTACATAAGGGTACGTTAGGGAGCTCTGATACGATTTTGTGTACTGATAAGCGAATGAAGAAATAACTGAGTAAATCGTGTAGCTGAACCTGAAGAGTTTATCCAGACTGGGCCTGCGCACGCTCCTGCGCGGCTCGGACTTGGTTCGGTGGATTCGCGGCGTGCCGGGCGGTCTCTCGTCCTGTCGTCTCCGTTTAAACAGCGACAGCGGCTCCGAGTGTCTCCGTCTGCGCCTGTGGGTGTTCAGCAGCCAGATCAAGCATTGTGGTTAGTGTTAAGTCACAAAGTAAAAAGAAAGTCACGTCAGAAAGGAAAATTTTGATCTGAAACGTTACACCAAGAACAAACAATTGACTACACGTGGACAGCAGTTATCTGCATTTTCAAATTTTGAATATTAACATAGGATTGATGTTTTGTTCCTGACTTGTCATATACGTTTTCTGAACGTATTATTATTCCTGTAAAACTTCAAAGGTAATAAAAGAGCAACTCAGATAAGATAGAGCAATGGGAATCTGGAATTTTTGTTCTTTATTTTAGAATAGGATTATTTTACAGGATGGTGTAGCACCTCAGATTTATGACGTAACGATAAACCCGGTGGCGCTTAACCTGGCTGGTGTAAGATGCTGAGATCCGTCCGTGTTCATTATGACGGCGGTGTTATCGGTTGTACCCGTCTGTAGTACCCGGTACCCGTCTACACACATCCACCCGGCGCTACCCTGATCATCGTAGAACTCCCTCAGTAACTGTTGCGCCAGAATCCGCTCTCGTAATGTCATCACTTAGAACTACTCCTTCTTCAGCCCTTTAATATCATCCTTTCTTACATGTACTTATGCCAATTCAACTCTAAAAAACTTGGGGTTTCACTTATCCTTGAAGATGTTTTTACAAAAATCCCTTTGCCGTTGATGACGAATGTTTCACAAAAATTCCAAAAATATCTGCCAAATGATGGTAGAAACTTGTCAGAATGAAACCTGGTTATGCAATCACGTGACTGAGAAACAGTTATGTCTATTGATCACGTTTCGTGGCGTCTCCCTTTTTGTAACGTTGTATAACATTTAACGATGTCGTGTTACTTTTTGTAATCATCAAGTCTTGAAGTGTCTTACGACGTCACCCGACTTCTAAGGATCGAAGACTGTAAATACCTTGGTGCTTTAATGTATATTTGTAATGAATTTTTAATCTTTTTTAACGAACAAATTTTTCTTATGTCCTGTTTGCAGCAGAAACGGAGTAAGAGAAAAACGAAGCAGCGATTCAGCGGGATGTTAGTAAAGTGTGTTAAGTGTTGAGGCCGTATCACATCAAAGTCCGGAGAACAAAGAGTTAGTGTGTGTAACTCTACCCCGGGTAGAACCTTGAGGCAGCATCACATCAAAGTGCGGAGAACAAAGAGTTTGTGTGTGTAACTCTACCCCACGTAGAACCTTGAGGCCGCATCACATCAAAGTCTGGAGAACAAAGAGTTAGTGTGTGTAACTCTACCCCGTGTAGAACCTTGAGGCAGCATCACATCAAAGTGCGGAGAACAGAGAGTTAGTGTGTGTAACTAACTCTCTGTTCTCCGGGTAGTGAGCCCTGCACCGTCACAGGGTGCACGCGGTTACAGTAAAACGCCTGTTTGTGAGTACGTATGTAATGCGCTGAGTGTGCGAGTGTGCGTTATGTTTTTTCACAGAGAATTGAAATAGGAACAATTGATCTTGGGATACTATGTGTGTTTAGCATTTTCTCGCCATTTCAAGTCTGGAACAGGAGAACAACATTTTCAAAGTGCAAACTAATCATTTGCGAAACAAGTAACCTAACATGGTTGTCGGTATGGCAACTGTCCTTTTTAAATGGGTTATGAAATCCCATTTGCCCAGAAATGATGAACAGCTGTGCATATCAGGTGGACACCAGGCCTCAAATATATAACAAACTGATGCGGCGTACAAGTAATACACTTCCAAAGTTTTACTTATTTTCTGAGAAAGTTTATCCATTTGTTACATAAAACTAGACGGGAATCCCGCAGAGGCTGGGCACCATTGCTGTAATAAACTTAGTCATACATGACGTAGTCATCCCCGGGAAGAGCTGCACTTTTCAAAATATAAATGCGCACCATTTTTTACCTTGTCGAGAGCCTTTCGGATCCGTTCCCCTGTAATAAGTTGTGTAGCAGATCTCAATTTTTCTGTTTTCCACCCAACGATAAGGGACGATAAGCAACAATATGCTGAGATTGGACATTGCCTATTTAAATCACACAAAATTTTCATTATGTGAGAGTATTGGTTTTGATATGTTATTATTTCTATGGTAGTATACATTTTTAGATGTATGCAGATATCAAAATATCTCAGCATGGATGCTGCAGTGCTCAAAATAGTAATCTGCCCAGTGCTTTAAAGCCTTTTCCGCCACTTATCGTCCTATACCGTCCTATACCGTCCGGCGGAAAACAACAAAATTGAGATCTGCTACACAACTAATAGCCGGCCGGTAGTGGTTATGTGTACAATAGAGTTAGTTTAATGCTATCCGACCAAGTAATAGGTTAGTGGGCGTGGTAAAACTATTGACCAGGTTAGAGAGGCGAAGCACCTCATTTTACGTTACATGTGAACGTCTGTGCTGTTCACCTCAACTAATTCATGATACAAAAGAAAAACAGAACATTCTACATTTCTGAAAATGAATTTGAAAACATTCACTGAATTTGATACCAGCACCTCTAAAGTTAAGATAAAAAAGTGAAATAAATCAGTTTGAGCATAACAGAAATTGTGTTCCCCTAAAGAGAAGAGCGTGGGTTGCTTTTATTAGAGATCACCCAATGTGTTTGTTTTTGAAGAAGTGTGATCCTAAAGTTATCACAATATCGGGAATTCTCATTACTGCCCTATGGAGCATGCATAGAGGGCGGCATCTTCTGGTGCGAAATCCCCGTAGAGTGGCAAATACATTGGGTGTTTTGTAATGTTTCCATGAAATGAATTGATTTCATCATGCCGTGCCATTACTTACCAGAACCTTTCTCCCCTCATTTAGTATAGAGCGTGCAGCTTGCCCTCGCTAGCTCTCTGACTGACGATGGGTTGTGTTTTTGTTTATGATGTGATAAACAGAAGTACGATCACTTTACGCTCAGCTCATTATGCTTTGTCCAGAGACGGAACGAGAAACAGGGAGAGTCTGTTGAGTAAGCGTAAACCACAGCATTGTTCAATGCGTGCACCGGATGTGGCACCAATACCTAACAGCACTGAAACCATTTTACCGCAATACCTGATCAGGGTAGGAACAATACATACGGTACACTGAAACTTAAAACAATAGGGCTTATCTTTTTAATTGTTTGGATTACATTTCCTGCCGTACTTTGAAATTAAGGTTTCCAAAGAAAAAAACTCACATGGCAGCTGAGACATGTTGCACACGGTAAAATATAGCTCTGTTGGTCACATTGACTAATTTTGTCACAAGTCAACCAACATTTTTTATTGACATGGATAGTTTATGGATAGTTTGGCTTTTTAGGGACCAAGTTCAACTTTTATTTTGATTTTTTTCCCGAAAGCTGCACTTTGAAAATCCTTCCCAGTGCAATGTAATCCGAATGATTAAATAAAAAAAGCCTAATGTACGAGTCATATTTGCTGCACAAGAAACAGTCTTCATGAACAATTTAGGCGAAGGATATAATTTGTCAAGGTCAAGCCCCATTCTGTTCGGCGTAACTTTAAAACATACTTTAAGAAATAGTTTCAAGTGAGTAAGCTCCTGTCTCACATAAGCTGAAAAAATAGCGTCCTGTTACACGATACGCGATGTCCTCCTTTCTCTCAACTTCCTGAATATCATTTCATCATTCAGATACCACAAGTAAGAGAAGTAAAGTTGCAGAAAACAATCAAGGTAATGCATTTACCTCGCCTGGGAGTGTGGTCCGGGAAGAGACAGGCCTCCAGCATTTCCTGAGATATCATCTTCTGTCACTCCAGTGATTTATTCAAGTAAAAATCCATAATTATAAATATTCCTTTTATCTGAATGTTTGAATGTATTTTACCGTCTAATATAATGTTTCCAACGAGAATTATCCTAGTGGCTAAAGAGTCTATCGCTGGAAGGGTAATCAGTACGTCCAGCCAGGTCTCCAGCCAATAAACAAGTTTGAACAGTTCACAGCCATGCATCCTGACCTTCCCAACTGAAAGGTACCCTGTGCTTTTTTTGAGCTCATGGACGTTTTAGGTTACCCATCACAGAAGTTTATCGACGCATGCGCGATAGACTACAAAGAGCATAAAAACATTTTTAGGTGTAAAAATATCCAGTAAGTTATGGACATTTACAATAATATTCTTTGATTTAAAAACACATTGTCAACATTTTGTAACTAATTAACAGAGTTACACAACTAATAATCCAACATAAATACACCATTGTCAGTTTAGTTTTGACTTGAGATTGATATTTCACCACTCCACTGATGTCCGGAAAAGATGTGTTACGGTTATCTCCTTTCAAGGACGTGGAGATTTCCTGTAGCAGCTCTGTCCACTGGTCCCACACACACTTACAGTACAAATAACAGGTGCTCCTCACAGCTTCACCAAGAACTACTTGTATCACTTAAAGAGGTTAGCGAACTCAAGCAGCACGTTTTGTAACGTAACATCACAGCTTCCCCACTTTAAGAGGTTAGTGAGGTCAAGCAACACGTTTAGAGAGAACTAACACGTTACGTCAGTTTTGGTATCAGCAGGCAACTTGACTTCGACTTCATATTTTAACCAAATTCCAAATTATTCAGAATTCAGTACAATTCCACATACAACTTGAAAAGGAAAAGTTCAAAGCACATTGCAAAGTCCATGAAGTTGACGTCAATTTGTAAGATGATGCGCAATCTGTGGCTGGAAACGCTTTTAAGTTTGACGTTACGTCCCGAACTTGAAACGCAACGTTATATAAGTAAAGTCATTATTAGAGCTTTGACCTCAGTTTCCCACACTTGCAGTCACTAATGGTTTGAAGTACCATTACAGCTTCTGGTAACAACTTCCGTAAAATCTATCTGAACCAATGAGCCTTTCCCTATGCAGCTACAACTCACATATTGAACCAATCCATAACCAGTCGATACCAGTCCAAACCTCTACAGACGGGGGTTATCCCATAACCAGTCAATACCAGTCCAACACTCCACAGACTGGGGTTATTCCATTACTCATTTTACATTTGGATTATGTAATTGTTAATTTCTCTGATCTAATTGACCAAAGTAAAACAGTAAGTATTTCTGAAGCAAATGACATCTCACTCTTTGGGTTTGTAATTCAAGAAGTTCCACCAAAGTCCCAACATGCGACCCAGCCAGTGATTGATTTGCACCGGACTACACAGTAACAATGTTACCATGTTACCACATGGGTCTTATTTCCTCAGAAAGACAAACATTCACGTATTGGACAAACTGTAATCACCGGTTAGTGTACAGGGTCCAGTCCTGATAGAGTATATGAGTCTGGTACTGTATACAGTATTTCTGTCTGTAAATTACGTAGTTTGACTTTCAAAGAGTGCACATGAACAGATGTAAATTTACGGAAGAAAGACAAAGCCAAAATCATTATCGGACAGCACGTGGACCAAGACCACAACGTGTACAGGTCCACGTATAACATTTATTATTTGGAGGAATGGAAACACACACACGTTCATGAGTCATTTTCTTTCGTTATTAAGTTACGAAGCGACTGGTGGTCACACGGCCTGTTTATGTCACATTGATCTAATTCCCTTGTTTTACACAAACAGAGACACTTTGGGTTTCATATTGCCCCTGTTTAAAAGCTCTCACAGTGGTATAGAAATACTGCGTGTGTTAAGCAAAGAAATAATAAAAAAATTAAATAAATGTTAACCAGTATCTCGTGATGACATGTTGGACAGCCATAGTACGCTAATGGCCAATATTTGCCATGGGCCCACCACAACGCAAAGAGCAGCAACTGACGGGCCACAGATTTTTCGCATGCACATTTCTATGGAGATAGTTTCTAAAATGCTTAGTAAATATCTTTAGTCAATAGTTTGATTTAGTGGTATTCTGTAGGAGCCCCTGATTGCACGTAAGTGATCGTTGAGTGGCCCTCGGGACAGCTGGGAGACATATCATAGAGTATAGAAACGGCAAAATGCGGGACGTTCTAACTCAATTACTCAATTACTGTGGGCGGAGTGATACTCAATAACTACCTGTGGGTGCACTGTAAACTCAGAAAAGTTACAAGTAACAGATCGCGAAATTACTCTCAAAAGTTTAAGGCCTCACAATTGAATTTCATGCTGAGCTTATTCAATTCATTTGTTGCTGGGTGCTATACAATTTCACGATCTGTTTTACATTTGTCATCATCTCCCAAACAGGGGTTTAGAGTGTTATAAATTGCTACGGTAGCGATATACATAAAACTTGAAACCCATAGATTTGCTAAGGTTCCTTCAACAACTTCAGTACAAAACTGTTAAGAAATATTTTATTTTATTCAGGACTAGTCTATCATTATATTTACCTTCATTTCTGCCCCAAAAGCCAAGTCCTGCTGTTCATTCTTATTTACAATTGCTATCTTCACAAATACGTCAGCATTGTGTAATCCATTTAAGAATTATCCATTTCCCACAATAACTCTTTGTTCCTAAACATTGTATCCTAAATGTAAAGTGGCCTTGGACACTTATTGAAGTATTGAACATACTTTATGTAACTTGATCTCACAGGATTAAAAAAGACTGTACTGGTGACATTTATTTAACCTATGATCCTGTATGGCACATTGATCACTGTGAACAACACAAGTAACGTTCATTAAATTACAGAACAGATTAAATAACGGATTAGAGAGGAGGAGCAGCATGTTATTTTTTCTTACTTAAAGCGAACAATTTGATTAATTTGAGTACAATGAAAGTTATAGCTGAAAATTAGATACAATTTTACGTGGAATTGTATTGTCCTCAAACCAACATAGTTTCGGGAGCTGAATTACTTTTTAAAGTGAACTAGGAATTTTTGACCTTAAAGTGCGCGGCGGTCCACGGAATTCGTATCAGAAATTTAACAATAGCGCAGCAAAAACACAGCGTAAAATTCTTTCGTTCTCTCCTTTGTTCTCTTCGTTTCCAAAATGATACCATTTTTGTGTATTGTTACGGGGTACCTTTTTATTCTCATTGTATTTACTCATTTAAGTGTACACGTTAATTTTAGACATTGTGAATTTATACGTTTTGCGATATTTTGGAAATCTTATTCTTAATCTCACATAAAATACTTCATGAACAGAGCTTCAGATTGCATTCGAAATACCGCGAGCAGATCCATTTAAGATATGCTGCAAACCACCATTATTACCACCTTACCATTGTTACCACCAAGGTGAACGTCCTGCACGTGTTATCTAACAACCGTGTAACAAGCCAGTCCAACCGGACAGAAAACCGTCTGAAGAATCTGTCGTAAAAACCATAATCTGATTTATCCGTAATAGAATCCGACAAACCTGACAAGGAACTAAACGGATTCGCCGTCTGTGATACGTACGTTATCTGTGTCTCTATTGAAGTAATAAAACGTGTTAGCGACTGGACCTGGAAATAAGAGTATTCTATGAAGGTAGATTGATTTACTATTTCAATGCTAATCTCGTGATACAGTATCTGTAAGTGTACTTCAAAAGTTACATGGAGTTTACATTTCGTAAACGCAGCTGGCTAAATGGTCTTCATTTTATCTCTATGTTAAACCCACTGGCATTGGATGCATCAATGTGATTAAAGTTACTAAAGGTTAATTCAATTAGACATTGTCTCAATCTTATTCTTACACATGTACATGCTGTGTATGGAGACCCTTAAAGAGCACACTGTGCTTTTTGCATAACCATAAAATGATCATTATTTAGCCAGCTGGTACTAGAATGTGACAAATTATGTTCATGGTTTGTCCTTTGACGATTTGGTATCTAAATCATAATGTTTGAGGCTGCTAACATGTGTTACTTGTGTTGTTTCAAAACCTTAAATCCAACCTGAAAAGGATTCTTACTAAGATGCATTCATGACTTAAGATTGCCAATAATTGTCAATCATTTCTCTGACTGAGGAGACCTAACTAATTTTAAAGTAGAGAAAGTTCTCAAGATTATGTCATTTTGCACATTGGGCTATCGGGTATATATTGTTATCAATCGTAGTCCATCAGAATACAAACAATACATTTCAACTATTTTAGTTGCAGCAAGTCAACTTTATACTGGTATAGTTCAATGAGTCATTGGCATAAGACGCTATGGCACAGTGGTAGCATGTTTGATTATGCGTCTTGAGGCGCCCTGCTTGAGTCACCATATGCCATAGTGTATTTTGTTTAGTTTTCGACTGTTGAATAGATGTCGCTACCTCCTAGCTATATTTCCCAACTAACAATTCAATACACACAAATCGTATCAATTTGGAAACGAAAAGAACAAAGGAGAGGACGAAAGAATTTCACGCTGTGCTTTTGATGCGCCATTGTTAAACTTCTGATACCAATTCCGTGTACTCTGGTAACACACAATATGGTCATCATGGGATTACCATTGTCCACCCTGATATATCTACAGTAACTCAGACGGTCAATGAAAGTTCATCCCACGCCCGAGAACCAGATTAAACAGACTGCTGACCTCAGCATAAACTACCCGTCCAATACCTCCCCGAGGAACCATGCTCTACTGATTGTACATTTAGCAAAGGTTAATGGAATTTCGTGATCATATGAATGATACTCCACAGATTGCTGAATTAAGAGAAGTTTACTCAGTTTAATAACTTATGGATTTATGCAAATACTGACTGTTTAACGAAAAGGATTCGTTGTTTTTGCAACAGATTGTTAATGCAGTTATTTCTATCAAATGATACAGTTATTTATATTTCATATTTTGAATACTTGACATTTCATTTGTAGTTTAGTAGTAGTGAATATATAAAGGGTTAATGTGGTTTAATAGATTAAATCCGCTCATTAACAAAAGGCCACTTTAAATTGCTTAATATCGGTTCAATGAATTAGTGGTTCAAAAGGTTAATGAGGTTGATTTATCTATTATAAAGGGTTTATGTGGTTTAATAATACATAAGGAATAGTGTCGTTATGTAGTTTACAGATACTGTATGTATAAAGAATTAAAATAAATAGAATAACAGTTGGCACTATACATAAAGGGTTAATGTGGTTTAATGATTTAGTGATTTTCTGCTTCATGAGGTCTGAGCACTCCACCGAACATAAGTACCACCTTACGGCACCAGTGGAGATTGTTTGAACATTCTCAGCAATGATTTGAACAACTCATCTAAAGCACTGTACAGATTTGCGAAAATGGACTGAGGTCACTGAGTCGACAGTGAAAAGCAGGCGGCAGAAACAGGCGGCAGAAAGGAGGGTCATGCAAGATTAAGAAAACTCTATCCCGTCTTCACCGTTTGCGCTGTGCAATTGACACCAAAAAAACACAGCGTAGGATTTTATTGTTTCAATTTTATAGCTTCAATAATAAATAGAATGGTATTGGAAATAGTCATTTTTATGGCATAAAGCCGTAGATAAAATAATAAAATTGAAATATTCTGGGCTGTTCTAAATAAAATGTGGACACGTTCAAGCATGCACGATGAGGGGAGTGCGAGTTGCATTCAAAATCCTCATATCATCCTGAAAATCCTTAATGTAATCAAATGTAAAAATATTACTTTGAAAGTGGACTGATAATTCGGCATGAAAAGGTTGATCAGTTTTCGCATCGTCCCGTAGCCTGAAGAATCTTACAGCAAATTCTCTTTTGTATTTTCTAACAGGTTCTTTACAGGATCATTTAAGGAGTACGAGTTTTGACCAAGTTTGTTCGCAGCTCCCTAGTTATTTGCTATTTACATTAGATTCATTGTCATACAGAACCACTGGACGGGTGTATAAAAACCATCAGTGGGTTTATTGAAGCAATAAGTGACGATCTGTGTATGTTAAAGATTGTCTCCTGAGACGCACAGCCTGCAACAGCAGCTCTCTGTACATTCAATGAGTTCCTGAATGTACATGCTTTGAGGGACCCTTGTTCTTAATGAAACTTGGCCATAAATGACAGGGGGCTTCACAAAGCAGTGATGATTTTAATGTCTACAAGAAAGTATGAAAAAATAAACCTACTAATTGGCCATAAATGCCAAGTGGCCGCACAAACTGTGACTACTGTATTGACTAAAATAAAACCCTTTAACTAGGAATTCTAGGCTCATTTTGCGAAAAGTAAAGTTCCAAGCTCTGTCTATTGTTTCTGAAATGATGCACTTCCATGGTGATATAATCTGAGTTTCTTATTGCATATTTTATTGAATAATCATCTTTCCGTTATTTTGAAACCAGACCAACAGAATTTCTATTTGCATCCTTGGGCTGTGCACGTCCCAAAGGCAGGGCATCAGCCGCACGTAGGATTGACATGCGCTGCTGGTTCCCTCCACTAAGGACCGCCTGCTTTGGGCAGGAGGATTGTACGGTCTGAGTGAGATCGCAAACCAGTCAACAGAAGCTGGAGATGGCGGCTGTTTCCAGTTTCTACACCAGCTCAATAGCACTATGTACTCATTGCAGCAGAAAACAAATAGTTTAATAAGAGAACAACGGCATGTTCAATCATGTAGTATTGAAATCAATATCATGTCCAGTATTGTAATCTACTTTACAGTTGGGCGAAACGTGGAAATGATAATGCCTTTCTCGATTGTTCATTTTGTGGTATCTATTGTGGAACCAATAGTGCCACATATCGAACTCCACCCAATGCGTGAAGCAACATACACGTGCTCAATTACCCGTATGGGATGTTTACACTCGAGATGACCACAGAAGTGACCGTTCCAGCGGAATACGAACATGCATGTAGAGTCTCAACTCGACAGTGCAATTTTGTGCAATAATAACACAAAAGAAAGTTGATATAAAATTTCAATGTTATGATTTACACTAAAAACTGTTAACTGTTTCAAGTGGTATAAATCACGGCAATCAAGTGTGGAGTGCAGGCGAGAGAACCACCCTGGCTTTAAAACCCATTGGAAAGGTCACAAAAAGACCATGATTCAACTCTTTTTTAAAAACAATGTTGTGATTCAAATAATTTACCACTTTGATTCGTGCTCATCAATAGCAGAGTGTGAAATGCATTTTTTCTCAACTTTGATAAATATTTCAGGAGCTGTAACATAAATATTATGTAAAGTTGAAATGAAAAATCCAACTACATTATTCGTATTGCCCTGTCGTGTAAGTGTCACTATAACACCGAGGTGACGAGTCCCGGATCTACTTTATGTACGGGGTATTAAAGCAGACCTGCTATTCCTCAGTCTTATACTTTACTGGGGCTAACTGCACTTCCTCGCTGGCTCCTTGTGTACGGATCATCAATGAGGGTCTTATGTCGGAAGCTTTACTTCTCTCATACGGTTATGAGTCAGTGTTTATACTTGTCAAAGACATCACGATCACCATGTAAA
>JBCAUI010287631.1:0-15711 GCA_038406195.1 Haplosyllis anthogorgicola
TCTGCACACATTGGGCTATGCCAGCATCTGGTCCAAGGTCAAGCCACCTCACCAGCCACTTGCAAAGGATCATGGGAAAAAAATTTTTCCCTTTATTATGGGATGTACTTGGCAGCCATTTTGTTTGTTTGTAATTCCAAGCGTGATAGACATTTTACCCGGCCTACCCGGGTAATTCTCTCGTTTAGTTACTTTGGATAAGTACTCCTCTGGAAATGAACATTCCTCTCAAGGATTGTTAAGTGCACTATTTCCAGACCACCTCTTCACAAGGGACACATGGTTCACATCTGGTTACCATGTAGATTGTACTATTACATGTCAAGAGAAATCACGTGGGAGAAACTTCAGAAACGATGCAATCTCCAGAATAGGAAAAGTTTCAGTGTAAGCTAATTTGCTTCTTAGGTTCACCGTTAATCTCGTTATGTTAAGAATGCAGGCGGACACTAACTAAAGTGTTTCAAAATAAATGATAATAAGCAATCAAATTACGCATTTGAAAAGTTTTTGAAATCAACTCTTGAAATTCGTTATCAATTTGGAAACGTAAAGAACAAAAGAGAAAACAAAAGAATTCCACACTGTGCTTTGGAACCTCGATTGTTGCAAATCTGATAGGAGTTTCATCCTCTGGGTTACTAAATTTTGCCTGTGAGGTTCGATAGATGTAGCAATTGATGCGACGTTGGTAATTTCATTACCTTTAGCTTGTAGTTAATATGAAGTCATCAGAAAATAGAACTTCAGGACAATAGAGTCTCAGCTGTGTTTTGATAAGTGTCAAAGGCACAGATCTACAGCATTTATAGCTAAAATTAAATTAAATTTTCATAATTTTGCTAAATGCTTTTCCATCCGACTATCTTAGTGTTGGCATTGAGTCTTGCATTATGAATAATATGAGATTTAAATTTAAAGTTTTCATAACATTGATTATTAACAATTTAGGCACGTTTCCTAAACAATCAAAATAATTGAGTTTCCCTCTGTATTCCAAAAACGTCTTCAACCGTTATAAAAGCAAAAGATGATATTGAAGAACACTGCAAAATGGGGGGAACCAGATATTTGTTCAATTATTTGGTTCCGTTATTTTGAAAGAAGAGTTCTTATTTAATTTTCGGAAAAGTGTCTTCTTATGATTTATTGCATTGGGTTTCCCATCGCCTCTTACAATTAGAGATTGAAAAACAAAAGCAAAAAAGGATATCAACCAAGTGAAATTGTCATGTGAGAAGTCACAATAAAATTTACACGTAAACAAAAGAAATTCACTCTGTGTTTTACTCAAAGTATTGCACTGGTTGACATCACACTTTTTTTGCAAAATATCGGTGTGCACTTCTATCTATCAATTCAATTGTATCCTGTGTTGGAACAATAGAAATGCACGTCGTAAATCTGTTTTCACCGAAAAACACAGAGTAAATTTGCATTGTTCCCAAAGTAATTTGCACTACTGAACTGTAAACAGGACATAAAGTAATGACACAGTTCCTGAAATTCCAGGAATTTGGCACCGTACAGAACAAAAGATAGAACAAGAATTCCCAGTGGTGCTTTTGAAGTACTATTGTTCCAAAACAGATTCAAATTTCATCCTCTGTGATATATTGCGATATGTTTCAAAGCTCATCAAAGCAGAGCTTGCTTTCCCAATGGATGGTCAGAGCATGAAAGCAGGAAACTTTCCTTTTCTTGTTCTTCAGATCAAGAAATCAAAGGAAATTTTGCCCCCCGCAAAGTACGTGAACTGGCCAACGGACTATTATGTGCCTCTTAGCACAGCACTTAAAACAAAAGGTTTAAAAGCACGAGAGAGCCCATTGACCAGGTCCAATTTCCATTGGCTGTATGGACCATTTCTTGATTTGAACATAACACCTGCTAGAAAATTAATTCAAGTTCATGTTTTTTCTAATTTGCATTGAAAACAGGCAGCACCTGAGGAAAATAAATCTGATGCATTTCTCTCTCCCTTGCTTTGTGCCGTGGTGAAGTGCATCTGTAAAGGACAATTTCACACAAAAGTACAACGTGAATTTCTACCTTACTTATTCTCAAGTGAGGCTCATCTTTCAGGCGTTGTATTACTTTAATTAGGGATGTTTAGTAGCACGTCACCTCTAACGTTACCTGAACACAATGAATGGCATCCATGTCAGGTTTCACGTAACATACTGCTGAACCTGCCTTTTAACACTAAATTACATGCTGACAATTTTGTTATTGAGTGGTGAAAGTTTTCTTCTCAAGACTTTTTGCTGTGGGAATTCCCGCACTTAGGTAAAGTATTAAATCCAAGACTACAGAAAGGTCAAAAAGCCACATACATTCTCGTTATTGTCCATACAGTTGATGCGGAATGTGTGGCATACAAAAACCAGGACATTGACGGCAGCTAAACAAACTTTTCAAGAGGAAATTACGGTTGGTAATTAAGTTGAAAATCATTGACGATGAAGCTGTGTGCACACAAGAACCGTCTCCGAGAAAAACACCAAAACTTCGTATCAGAAAAATACACAGATCTGCGACGTGAGGTGTTATTGTTGCGGACAAATTTTAAATCATTACATAACATAATCGAGGTTTTTCAGTCGCCACCAAATCTACCTAATCTACCGAATTTGCAGACATATGAACTGATTTTACGATTTTTCTTTCAGTTTAGACCTAAATTCCTCAGTACATTTACTGACAATGGTCCATAATATGTTTTGAAAATGTCTTGAATGACAGATCTCCGTATGAATTCCAGATTTGTTAAATTTTAGCTAAATTACTGATCAGCTTACGTAGTAGATTAGGTAGATTTGGTATAGTTTGGTATAGTTTAGGTAAAGAAAAACTTCTAAAATAGAAAATCTATGAAAAACTCTCCTTGATCGAAAAGCATTTCGGCATAAAAGTACCAAAGTCTATCAGCATAAATCCTACCACGCAAAGGTCGATGGCCTGTTCATGTTACTATTCAGCTCAGCTTCTGCAATGATCCTGGACGTGACACAAATTGATATATGGCTCCTTCACTCACAATAGTTTTCTTTTCAAACCTCTTTGTTACCGCCCGCGTATGCGGGAAGGTTATGTTTTCAGTCGTGTCTGTGTGTGTGTGTGTCTGTGTGTGTGTGTGTGTGTGTGTGTGTGTGTGTGTGTCTGTCCGGACTATAACTTTTGAACCGCTTGACCTAGAAACTTCATTTTTGGTATGGTGGTACATCTTCATAAAATGTAGGTCAAGCTTGAGTATCAAGGTCATTGGGTTAAGTTCAAGGTCACAGCAATAAAAAGTCAAAATTTTTAGTGTTGTCTGCTAATATCACATATTATGATGTTTGAGACAAGTAAATGGGGTCAAGGTCAAAATATAGGTCAAGGTCATTTGAAGGTCAAGGTCATTTGAAGGTCAATTTTCTAGATTTTTGTATTTTTTTCATGTTTTAATAACTATTTGCATTTTAGTTACTATTTGCGTTTTAATGACTATTTGCGAAGCAGGTGGTTCGGCCTTTGATTGGAAGGCATTCTTGTTTGTCATATATGAGCGGAAAACCATAAAAAAATGGATAATTTGAGCTGTAGGGGTGGGTGTGCATCCCTGGTGTCACCTCCTGCATCCACCAATGCTTTTCCTTGGATTGCATTGTATACAATTTTTATAACCTATAAAGTTTTCACACAAGTGAAGCCAGAAATACAAGTCTATGAAACGTCCTGTCACCAACAGTGAGTAAACTTACCACAGTTTCGGTGCCGTTGTGGATGACAGTTCGCTTGTGTACCATGGCAACGATAGCAACACTCAGATTGACTCTCAAGGCATAGATGTTACCTTCGAAAATAAAATACACCAACAGGAAGTTAAATGCCAAGACAATGCTTTTGTATTTACAGCCTGGTTTTTTTTTCAAAAACCTGTGCTCTTTGAAAAGCTTAAATTACGCAGACTGTCGTCGGATAAGACGAGATGGTCTTATCCGAGGTGGTTGTAGAATTCAGGTCATTTATCAAATCCAAAATATGTGTACAACACAAAAGTAATCGGATGAAGCAGTTAGATGGTGACGAATTCGGGGTAATGAAAATGGACCTTAGTCGGCGGGTGCTAACTAGTGCTGCCACTGGTACCGGTGTGGCTGCTGGGGGTGCTCTCCGGGGTCGCTTCGGTGGACTGAGCGCTGGGGTATTCTCGTGAATTACAGGTTCTGTTTATATATCGGCTACAGCACTCTTAACCATAAGAAACAAGTCACTGCTTTTAACAATCCCGTTTAATGATGTTCAACTATCCAGATGATTACGCTGTGTTATTACACAATCTGAGCCAAGGGCTCAGCCTGTGTGAGTACACACTCCAAGCTGTCACTTGGACTGTGTCAGGAGTGCAATCTGACCTAGGCAAGGTCAGCCTGCGATGATGTGGATGGCACACTCGCATGGGGCAGCTCATCCAAGGGCTGGTGCTCTCCTGTTACCAGGGGCAGCTCAGTCTGGTGCTGGCACTCTCTTGTGGGGCAGCTCAGCTAAATGTAATGACACCTGTACTACATACAGATGTCCACCATGGGGCACTCTCACATGGGGCAGCTCTCTTCCTGGTGTATGAGTCCAAATAGAATCTATGTATAGATTCAAGTGTAACAAGCTTTAAGCTTGGAAGGTTTACTTCTTACTTCATTGTAATACAGACTTAGACTGGCTGCAAACCCCTTCGGGTAACTAGGCCCTTTCACTGTTCCCATTACCAAATAGCATTAGCTTTGGGTGAAATAGCCTTTCTTCAGTGTCTCCAGACTGTCTTTATCATTGTGTATTAAGCGTTGGAAGGCATCTAAAGGGACTTTGTAGTCTCTTGTAAATGTGAAAAGACAATCAATTAGATAAATTGACTCTTGGTGAAAGCAGATGACTCTGGGCTGGAAGTCAGGACTGCGGGATCAATTCTGGGACCCATTAGAAGCAGAAAGGCCGCTGGCATCTTTAAAGTAAATGGGAATATATGTTAGACATTCCTCAGTTGAGCATTTAAAGACAAAAGGGGTCACAATCCAGGTTAGTTGGTTCGTGTCCTCAAAGACTAAGAAAAGTAAGAGTTACGTTGTATAAACTTTCTCCTTGAATTAAAGATCTGACCATTTAACAAAATAGGGAATTTTTTAGATGAACTGTCGATTACAGTACAAGAAATTACTGTCAATATTTAATGCATGGGCAGAATACATGGCTGCTGATGGAGTCAAGAGCAGGTATTGTGCGCAGTTAGGGTTCTTCAAGTGACTCATATGGAATTGAAATTTCTCTCTATGACAACTCGGTGTACGTTTGTATTACTCTAATTTCCTGTAATGAAACATCGTGTATGTTAGGTATAATGCTAGTAATAATATAAAATAAAACTGTTGCATTTCACGTTGCTTCATGTTAGTTATGTGGATTTAGTTTGAGGCGGTAGCATTGAATTTCTACAGACAGATACATTTCAATGGAAATAAATTACTGACTCACATTTTTATGGGATACAAGTTCAGTGCCACTTTGTTGAACTAATTTGATGATGTAGCATGAATTGGGTGCATATGTTTGTTTATTCACTTGAAATAACCATGAAACAGGACATTGAAAAATACATTGATAGTGCATAGTTTGTATAAATTTTCATAGTTTGTATGAACTTATGCTGTGCCTTTCATGAAAACAACAGCAATGTGTTATTTCATTATAATATGCTTTTCAACAAATGCACAATCTACTCTTTAATGTCATTTCACACCTCAAACTTAACAGAAGTCATACATTTCATTGTGTCTCTAGTTTAACAGGGTAATAAATTAACAACAGATGTCACTAGCTCATGGGCTAAATTTCTGGTTGGAAACCTGGACCGTTATGTTGCAAAATGAATTCCAAGTATTGAATTCCCGAACATGCCAAGTTAACATAGTTTAAAGCTATAGATATTTAAGGGCATTGGGCTGGGTTTCTGATAATTTCATGCTGTTTGGGTCTTTGGATATACTAATGGTAATCTTATTTAGCGTTTCGGGTGAGGTAATTTGATTTGTGGAGATTCTCACCAATCCTGGTAAGTGGTGATTATCCCTAATGGATAATCCATTTCAATTAGTTTACGATGTATTGTGTTGTGTGGACAAAATAAACTTGCAGTGGAATTCTTCCATTCTGGTTTTCTCATGTCAACATCTTCAAGGTCAAATAGACTACAGCATAATATTAAACAATCGTATCAATTAAATTGCTGATTTAAATTAGGGCCTGAAAATGCTTTCAGGTTTGACACAATCATACAAAAATTAGAATGTCACATGGTTGACACCTACCAAACATGGAACCACCTCCGGCCAGGGACATAAACCACCATTTTTTAAAATTAAATATTTTGAAAAAAAAGTATGAATGGAAAACAGTCAAATTTTCGTGACAGGTAAATAAAGGTTGAAATTATTGGCAAGCAAAGTTTTACTGCATTCCTGTGAAGCAACATTTGGATTCTTTATGCGCCCGAATTTGAGTGCCCGAGTTTATATCTCTGGCTGGAGGTGGTTGCTTGTCTCTACTGCTCAGTGTTGTCACCCAGAGACGAAATTATTTAATTAGTTTGGTAAACACAGAGACATCTGTCATGATCCATACAAAGCTATCTGACACGGGAAAGCAATGGGAAGTGTAAAGTTCACTCCTTCATTGTGCATCAAGATTGGGCTTTCTTCTCACAGGCTCAGCGGTAATCTAGACATTGATTATGTGAGGTTGATCAATGACTCGGCTTTCCGCAGAGAAAACTTGATTTCACACTAATATATCACATGTTGGGTGAATTGAGGGGGATCTACAAGGACTTTATTTGTAAGGCATCTTACATACGCTTGTCAACTTTGGTATGTTATCAGAAGTTAGTGGAGAGAAAGGAATGTCTGTTCTGCCTCAATAAAACACAATGGATGTACAAATACCGTATTTACTCGAATAAGAACACCCGTGCTGAGAGGAAATTTTGAGGGGGGGCCTCTCATCAGAATATCAACAATGCAGTAGAATCTGCCGTCTTGCTGCATGTTTTTGAGTCGTATAACATAAAGAGTTCACTGTAGAATTATACTAAATGTAATCAATTGAAGAATATTCCCAGCCATTAATTTTGGTTTTCATTATTGGTCATTGTGTTCGAAATTAAAAGTGTAAAAAGAGTTTGAATTTTACTGGTCTACTGAATATATGATATTACACTGATCAGAAATTTTTTAAAAATAATTTGTTGGAGCAGGGTCCATTTGTGGGGCCACTGATTACCCCTGTTTTGGACTTCATGTGACCTTCCCCATGGGTTTTAAATCCAGGGTGGATCTCTCAACTGCACTCTTATTTGCTTGCATGTGGTAATCCCAAAGGTCACATCTGGTGTGACACCTGCCTTTTCCACCAACATGGGTGTACACTGTAGAAGCATGTGTACAGTATGGCTGGCTGGGTTCCTCTCACATGTATCAGCCAGGATTTGAACCACCAATGTAGTGGTGAGCTGCTCAGGGATGCCTGACTAAGTCAAATACGTCAACCAAATGAGCTATTCCGCCCGCCCCTCTTTCTCAGATTTTTCACCAGATTTATCAAAGGACCGATATATCATTGATTTTGAACATGCAGGGGATTTAAAGTATGAAAAGTCCTCATACCAGATGTTGTTAACATAAGACAAAATATAACTGCCAATGAATGCCAAACAATACACAGAAATCGTATCATTTTGGAAACGAAGAGAACAAAGGAGAGAATGAATGAATTTCATGCTGTGCTTTTGATGCGCTATTGTTAAGCTTCTGAATTTCGTGTACTGAAATATTTAATTCACATCCTTCCAAAAACAATGGGTGCCTGTATCAGAGAAGGTACTTCAATTCGAATGAATACGGGTACTTCTTATGTGTAGTAGGCTATGGTGTAGGGTACCTCCTCAATCATATGAGCTGAATATTTCTTTAATAATTTAGAGTTTATAGTGTTACGTAAACATGTACAGCATTAGGTTTAGCTTCCCTTCAAATATGGAAAGTATTATTTTTCTTTTTAGCTATAATATATTCTGTAATGCAATGAAATAGATTATTACGACTTCGTTGAAGGAATGGTAATGTTTTCAGTCGTGTCTGCTTGTCTGCTTAATCATTCGGTTCAAGGTCACAAGCATTATGTTTTTTATTTTTTTATTTTTAACCGTTACCCATGAATGGCATCTGTTATGACCTTTGCGACTAATAAATGAGGTGAGTGTCATTTGAATTGTTATTTTATCATTTAAATTTCATTTTATTTTCCACTGTATTTCAATGACTGTTTGGAGAACAGATGACGAGTCTTCGACTGACAGGCTTCCATGCTGTTTAATACAAACTTAGTACGGAATTCGTATCGGAAGTTTAACAAAGGCGCATCAAAAGCACAGCGTGAAATTCTTTCGTTCTCTCCTTTGTTCTCTTCGTTTCCAAAATGATACGATTTCTGTGTACTGAAATTGCGAGATGAACTGTTGGAGAACAAAGCCTCATGAAGTATTGTATTACCAACTGCTAAACGACGAACTGTTTAAATTTATCTACTGGGTGGCTTTAAACCAAAGTAACCCCCTAAAGCTCTGCTTACTATTACATAACAGGAGGAGAAAACCACAGATCATTCTCGTTGATACAGAGAGCCAAAATGCCCTCTATCGGGCATTCGACTCGACAATGAGTGATTGTATTATTTGTCAGATGAAATTTTACCCAACCCTTCAATGACACGTTCAAAGTTTCACTCTGAATTGAAGTCTGGCAAGTTTCATGCATTGCGGATTCAGGGGAGGGGGAGAGAGCAGGATCAACCTCAATGGCACTTTTTGCTTTCATTTTCATTTGACATGCAGTTTGTGCCTACATTTCTTAATCCTGGGGATTTCATTTTGGGTAAGGTAATGGATCAATTCCCGACTGCATTGGCGGATCTAAGGAACACCTTAGGTGTGCACCCCCACCCCTACGGCCAGAATTTGTTTCATTTTCTGGACTGGAACTTGCCTGCAGCATTTTGTGTTGACATGTCAGCCATTCGCAGTCCTTGACATCCTCGTCAGCATTCGTCAGTAAACCCAGCTGCATGACTTGTTCTCCAATCTTCTTGATGACCTCGTCCTGATAAAGAGCAAAAAATAAACTATATTTCTTGTTTGAACAGATTCTCATCTTTTCTAGTGCTACATTCCGAATATCAAATAATCTCATTCAGATTCATAAATTCAAAATATTTCACCAGGTGAAGGTCGTAGGCCAGATGTTGGGCTGAATTTCTTGAAAATTCCTGGGTAATTGCCCCAAAAATATCACAGAGAAAGGACTGCTACGGTTGGCACTCAAATACATGACACAAAAATTGAATCAATCGTGTACACAAAGTAGCGGATCTAGGGGGCTTTAGGGGCCTGCCCCCCTAACCCCTGTTAAACCATGTTTGTCCGCCATTTTGGGCCCCCCTTGGGCTGTTAAAACATGTTTGGCCTCCACTCCCATAAGGTATTGTGTTAAAATTCTAATACGATTTTTCTTTACTGCTGGTCACCACCTGGCTAAATGGCTAAATTATCTCTATGTTAAAAGCCGTGAGCATTAGATGCATCAATGCCATCTGTGATTAAAGTTATTAAAGGTCACTTCAATTAGACATTGTCTCCACCTGCATTATACCCTGATACATGTACATGCTGTGTATGGAGACCCATAAAGAGCATTCTGTGCTTTTCGCATAACCATAAAATGATCATAATTTAACCAGATGACGTTCGTGTCTCACCTTTTTCAGGAGAAGCTGTTGTGTATCTTTACACAGCGCCTCCATGCACAGTTCCCCCAGCTTTAGGATGATCTCTCGTAGATCCTTATCTTTCCAGAGCACGCCATTCTTGTAACCGTCTCTGCCGATGCACCTGTCAATTTGAAGCCATATTAGCTAATAAGCTTGTGTAAGTTAAGAAACCAAAGATCATAAATCCCTGCAACCACTGCTTGAGAAGAGTTTTATGGGAGACATGGAGCTACGCTTCCATAGAGGCTTGATAAAATTTCTCGCTTTGAAATCAAATGACAAGTCATCCCAGGTCCAAAGCAGGGTCACCAGTGACCCAAAAAGAATCCTAGCTAGCATATGAAGAAATAAAGCTCAATTCGACGTCTCAGCTTCGTTGTGTGATGCTTTCATAGCATTTTGAAGATAATCTGTCGCATTTCAATAGCTAAATTTGGATGTGGAAGTACACAAAGTGTAGATTAGAGACCTGCAACCACTTCTGCGCAGGTACATAAACCCGGCCACCATGTCTAGCAATTGAATATTTAAAAAATAGTTGTGCATACACAGAACAAATTTCTGGACAACTAAATAATTACTCAAGTTATGAGCAGGCAAACTTTTATTTTATTCAAGTAAAATTGTATGTTGAATTTTTATGCATCTATGTTTGAGTGGCCGATTTCATGTCCCTGAGGCGGCTCCATGTCTCTACTTGTACTTACTTGTGAACTATGGCTTGCACCACACCAGTCTTGGTTGTTGGTAGTGTCTGGTCGTCAACATACAGTATGCAGACCATTTGTAGTATGATCGGGATCCTCAGTATGTCGTACAATCCTTTTCTCTTTGCTGCGTCAAGTAATTGTCTCTTCAAGTTCTTATGCTTTTCACCCAAAAACTTCTCCACATAAGCTGCTATGTTGGCCTCAGTGAACCCAATGATTTGTGCTTCAGCATGCATAAATTGTCTGGTTAAAAATAAATGAAAAATGTTAAACTCTTAAATTAAGATAATAAGAGATAATAACGAGAGCCAAGCCTCATGCTGTATTTATTTCGTTAATTTTAGCTAATGCACATCCACACGCACACGCGCACTGTAATAGCTGCCAAGAAAACCACAGAAACTTTTTGTCGATGTAGAGAGCAGCAATGCCCTCTATCGGACAATTAATATGTTAAAAATACAATGAACTAAATTTAGTACCATTGTTGTGATGTTGAGTTAAACGTGTAGCTGAAAGTTTCTACAAATTTATGGAGCTTGAATTGAAAGTTTAAAAATGACTCCTCTTTACTATTCTGCTGGTAAGCTTTGGACCAACAGAACTTTATGCCGTGCTTTTTAGCTAGAATAGCACAGCGTCATATTTTGCCAAACATTATCAAATTGATTTTTAAAAAATAACGTTGATACTTGCCTGATGACCTGCACCTTGTCAGAAGGCCTTGACGTCAGCATGAGCCACCAGTTCCACAGACTCTGTTTCTCTATCGCTCTGTCTATGGCGGAGTTCGTTCCTGGGGAGTACTCATCGAATCCGTCAAGAACAAGTAGTACACTGCATTCTGATCAAAATAAAGCATATCATTGCACAACAGAGTTGTAGCTCGGTGATCCCTGGCAGCAAATACTGCTAAATTATGTTATAGATTTTGAGGAGTAAAAGGTGCATCCAGTAGGTACAAAATGTAGCGTGTATTTATTGCCCGTCAGGTGCTGCCACAATTGTAGAAAACTCCTATGCTTTACCATAGCAGTTCAGCACACAATCACATAATTTTTGACAAAAACTCGCGCTTTGGATGTCATACTTTGTACCCTACTGTCAGTAGAACAATTAAACAAAAGATTAATTAGGCACACCACGAGGTGCATTCGTGCATGCCGATGTTGCAGCACGGTGTAGTCTACACGTCCTTGTTAATTCAGCCACGTCAAAACGAGATATTATTTGAGTTATTCTGTTATGAGGCATGATAAAGTTACTAATGTATTTTGCCATCTCCAAAAAATATAAGTGTCTCAATTTACTAAATAAATATATTATATTAAACAGTTATAAATAACAATTTTAAATTTTAGATTTGCAAAATATTCTGTTTATTATTCACATCTACAAAAATAAAAATAACTTGAATCCCTATTTTTTGTCAAGTCCACAAACAAGTCGAAAAGATTACATCTCGTTTTGAAGTGACTAAGCCATTAAAGTGTATTATTGAGTCAATGGGATCTTCCTAAAGACCGGTTGTTACAGGGTTTATGCTTTCTGAGCACCGGGGAACGTTGTTAACGGGATTAGAAAGAGGAGTGAAGAGTTCTCTCGTAAGTAATCGTAGTATTAAAAAGAAGTAGAGAAGCTCGATTATCACTGGCAGTATTTTCAAAGGGCCGCGATCAAGAAAAAAAATTAAACATTGTACTCGGCCCCTAAAAAGCCAAACTGCTCGTAGATATCAAAAGAATTAAGGTTTATCCCAACAGATTTCTGACGGATCGTGTCCTAGCAAAAATGTTTTGCCGTGTACATCGTTTTTCAGGTGCAATATGAAATACCGATTTCAAAGTGCAGCGGAAAAATTAATACTAACAATTAAATAAAAAGAGACTTACCAGTTTTGCCCTTGGTAAGTTTGGTTAGACTTCTCGGATGGATCTCGTTAGCACTCAGCCCCACATGATGCTTGACGATGAGTTCCTCCAGGCTCCTATCGTCCTGCACGTCACGTAGCGGGATCACGAACAGGAAGTGGTACTTCCTCAGTTCCGGTATCTTACCCCGCGACCAGTCTAACGCCAGCTTCTTCACGAACGTCGTCTTACCGATACCAGCTTCACCTGTTCAGCAGTTCAACACGGTCTTCATTTATCAAGGGCACTTAATTTTATAGTTTTTCTTCATAAGCTTTTCAACAATTGCTCAAAAGCTGGCATTAGATCTAGGGCTGCAACGACCAGCAAATTTATAAGCCGACAGTTCGTTTCATAATTTACATCGACTGGTCGACTAGTTGTGACTAATTGGCAAGATTGAAATACAGTGAAATACACATTTGGGATCAGTACACAAAAATCGTATCAGAAGTTTAACAATAGCGCATCAAAAACACAGCGTGAAATTCTTTGGTTCTCTCCTTTGTTCTCTTCGTTTCCAAAATGATACGATTTTTGTGTAATGATGAGTGTTTTTATCAAAATATCTTAAAATATCTCACTCATCCCTGAGGCAATTTATTTGCCTCGGAAGTTATTTATCGCTTCTAAATGGTCAGTGTCAAAACACAGCCATTAAAGAAGACATGGATCTTGTCCTTTACATTTATTTAAACTGGTTGAAAACAGTAAAGAGTGTTCGACTAGTGACAATTATCACCGACCCGTCAAATAGTCATTGCAGCCCTTTAAACACGAACATTCAATGCATTTCAATTCTTTTCAAATGCATGATGTTGGGAAAGCGAGCTTTGGTTTTCTTGATAAAACAGGAGAGGAAATGCAATAGGCGAACATATTCTGCTTGTTATGCCACGGGAAACTTTTATATTCAATTAGTCAAACAATATCTTACTTTTTGACACTGTTTTTTTTTCAAATTCAGGAACTTTGTCAGTTTGTGTGCAACCATTTCTGTACCTAGATATTTAAGGGCCGAAATTTCTTTAATTTTCATAGGGTTTGAAGAGAAATTATTACGAAGCGACTCATCCGATTGATTTTTGATCCACCGCTGATACCGAATGTTTGATACCTTCCACTAAGATTCTCACTGGTCCCTTTCCTAACTCTTCGTCTGTGAACAGCTTTAGGTAGTCATCAAACTGCTCTACGGCCACCTGTAACATTAAAATCATTCACTTTGATTAATTGCTGCCGTCCATGCACCCAAGTTTATTGTATTCAGTGAAGGTTCTTCCATTGTTCTATAATTGCAATTAGGAAACATACCAAAAATGGTGTTTGCTCTCACACAGTTATTGCACTGATTTTGGTTTAATATACATGTACCTTACAAAATCTGTCCCAAAAAATTTTGAAGTATTTTTTTCTGTGAACTACACAACTCTGTGGTAGCAGGAATTACCTCGCAGGGCCTCCTGTATTTCCTGACCCAGGCTAGGTTGGTGTAGATGCTGTCTAACGGGAACTTCCTGGGGTTCGGGGTCCACTCCCGGACACTCGTCAGAGGGAACGGTCTCTCCGTAAACGACTGTTTCGTCAAATCCTGGAGAACCTTCAACTCTGTATATGGGAGAGACAAAAATCTGATTTTATAATGGAGTAAAATGTGGCTAATTGGTCTATTAAAATTCGATACACAGAAATCATATCATTTGAAACGAAGAGAACAAAGGAGAGAACGAAAGAATTTCACGCTGTCCTTTTGGTTCGCTATTGTTAGACTTCTGATACGAATTTCGAGTACTGACAACGTGAATATCCCAACTCCAGATTAACCAGGATACGAGGAGAAATGAATTTCTGATCATCTCAAGTCAGTACTCTTGTGTTTCATTAAAATTAACATAAACAAGACATAATAGCATATTGTTTATGTTATTAGATTCATATAATAAAGCACTTGATGTAAAATATGTAAATGCATTGGATGGAGGTATTTTGCATTACAATGAGTATTGTCACCAGACCAAGGTGTTAAATTGGTACCAGCCCTATGTGGGGAGAACGGAAGTGTGCCAAGTAGAGCTGCCACCCTCACTTGAGGGATAGCTCATACCAAGGTTGGTTGAGTTCTTAGGGGAGTTCCTGGCTCGGAAACTAAAAGTTGTAAACCACAGTTGATGTACGTCAGTACTTAACCAACGGTATATCAAGAGTGAGTAACCTTAACTTTAACTTCTTTGTAATGGATCCTGGGTAAGTACCTTCTGGATTAATGGTGCATTGAGGCGGCGGTGCTTCTGGCTCGTGGATGTGTACGTCTTCCAGATCCTGTACCACTACAATTCAGTGTATGTATCCATCATATAAACGCAATAAGATGATGATGATGAATTGTTATGTTATTAAGAGCAATTTTAAGCTGAATCGTGTGATGGTATGATGCACTGTAAATGATTAAAAATTCTGTACCCAGATAAAGCGGCACTTGAAGGATACCAAACGATGGTTGATAAAAATTCAAAATCTTACGTTTGTAAAGGTCTTGTCCGCAGAACTGTGAGAGTTCATGGAGAGTCTTCTCATCAAGGAAACCCAGCTTGGTTCCCTTGACCACAATCCTGGTCAGAGTCGTAACCGTTGGGATTGATGACTGGTTCCATTCCAGCAGAACCTACAAATACAATAGAATAAACTCCAATTAAAATTAAGTGTGTCTTTTTTTTTAATTTGTGGATTCCAGGGTCCGTTTGTAGGACAACTGATTACTAGTGGTGTCATTCGGTATTCGAAATACTGGTAAAACTAGGTTTCAGAAGAAATGTTCGATAACCGGTGTCCAATGTTTGATATCGGTTTTTAAAGTGTCATCAAGATTTATGTCAGGAATATCATGTAAAGATAATTTGGAGAAAACAATATTTTGCAGTGTCTCTTTCGACACCTCAATCTACACATTTTTAAGTTAATAATTTTTCAATAGCATGAACATTTGATACCTCACTCATAAGACCAACTTTGTTCTCATAAGATAATTGCTCATAAAAAGTTTTGAATTCTTTGAATATCCAGGAGATACTTAAACCAATAATTTACTTGTATCTATTCATTTCAAGGAACCGGTAACCGGTGTCCCGTGCTCAGCTGACATCTTCCAAATCTTACCCCCCAGAGAAATGAGCACGGGTTAAGGCCGTGCCATCCATTCCCCCCTAGTCAAATGAGCACACTTATCCCCCATGCTGAAG